>JABUQX010105427.1:55000-58439 GCA_015478945.1 Trachelipus rathkii
AGCCCCCCAAATTGCCGTGTAATACCTTTACAAATAATATATAGCTATATATATATATATTGTCCCCCGCTCCCAAAAAAAAAAAAAAAAGAAATATTTATTTTATTTATTTATTTTTTTTTTTATTTTTTTTTACATTTCCAGGACTAAAATTGGACCAGCATTCCAGCAATGTATTTTTTCTTTCTGTAGCTTCTTAGTTTTGAGATATGATTTTTTCCTTCTTCCTTCTTCCTTCTTCCTTCCATTTCCTTCCTATTCCTGTCCTCCTCCCTTCCTCCATTCCATTCCCTTCCACTCCCTTCATTATATTTATAGTTCTTTTTTCTTTTTCTATATCTCTCTTTTCTCTCTCTCTCTCTCTCTCTCTCTCTCTCTCTCTCTCTCTTTCTCTTTTTCTCTGTCTATATATATATATATATATAAATGTATATATGCATAATGACTCTACAGTAAATTTTATAAGTATTTAAAATTTCTATATTTCAGAGGTTATATATATATATATATATATATATATATATATATATATATATATATATATATATACTTATATATATATATATATATATATATATATATATATATATATATATATCCTCTCCTCTCCTCTCAGTACTGTTCTTATGGTCATTTAGAAGAGCGGTAAATATAATAGAATCCTTCTCTCTCTCTCTCTCTCTCTCTCTCTCTCTCTCTCTCTCTCTCTCTCTCTCTCCTCTCTATCTATCTATCTATCTATATCTATCTATCTATCTATCTATCTATCTATCTATCTATCTATCTATCTATCTATCTATCTATTTGTATAAATCTATTTATCTATCTATCTATCTATATCTACACACATAAAACTCACACACACATAACATGAACTAATATATTCATTTTAAAACATGAAAATTGCCTTTTCAATTCCTTCTATCTTTGTCTCTCTCCCCCCCCCCCCCCCCCCCCCCCTTATCCATTCCTCCTCCTTCCTCTCTCTCTCTCTCTCTCTCTCTCTCTCTCTCTCTCTCTCTCTCTCTCTATATATATATATATATATATATATATATATATACTTTCTATATCTCTCTCTCTCTCTCTCTCTATATATATATATATATATATATATATATATATATATATATATATATATATATATAGATGTATAAATATATCCTTTTCCAGCCCCTGTCCATTCCTCTTTCCATTCCATTCCATTCCTCCACATCTCTCTCTTTCTTTCTCTATGTATGTATGTATGTAAAAAATATATATATATATATATATATATATATATACTATATATATATATAATGGTTATATGAAGGGAGAGAAACAAATCGCAATGATATGATATATGTCTTTGATAGATATATGTTAAACATATAATACAACTATGAATAAAGAGTAATATGGGACAACAATGAATATAATATCGTAACTTTATGAAATTTGCAAAAATAGATAGTTCAGGCTTAACTTAAACATTGAGTCTAGAAGTATCTCTCATATATATATATATATATATATATATATATATATATATATATATATATATATATATATATATATATATATATACTTTTTATATATATATATATATATATATATATATATATAATGTAAGGATATAAAGAATAAAACAATAAATTAAATTTATGACTATACAAACAATTACTTTCTTTAAAACAAAATTTATTTCTCAGCAATGTGTAAAATAAAGAATATATAGATATATTTAATTCTATTTATATCCATATGAGTATATATATATATATATAATATATATATATATATATATATATATATAAATATATATATATATATGCTCGATGGGGCAAACAGATCACAGAGGGTTCAGTCACCTGTTCAGATCCTTGGTAGCAATCCTAAGAGTTCCCTTCAGAATAAGACACTATTTCTGTGAGATTGTACTTTATATATATATATATATATATATATATATATATATATATATATATATATATATATATATATATATATAATTATTGCTGAGCATAAAGGTATTTCATTTAGAACTCTAGACCATTTACATCATCCTCCCTATTCAGCTATAAATGCTCATTCTCTTCAGGAAGGCCACCATATACAGGATACCAATTTTGGAATATTGTCCCAAACTGAGGAACCCGATCTTCAGTTGTTAGAATCCTTATATATTTGGCATCTCAAACCGACCTTAAATGAAAATCAAAATTTTAACAGTCTTTTAATACTGAAGTGAGATTTTGTTTAAATCTAGAACTCTTTACTATATAATATTGTAATTATTAATTTATCTATATGATTTATTTATTTTAACTTTATATTATTTTAATTATTATTAATTTTCTATAATATTTTTGTTTAAAGTTTTATCATTATATTGTAAGCCTTGAAAATGGGAAGAAGTATTCTTACCCGAAACTAGTCGGCTAATAAATTATTTAAAATGTTTAAATTCGTTTTGGTAATACTCCTTTATTATATATATATATATATATATATATATATATATATATATATATATATATATATATATATATATATATATATATATATATATATATATATATATATATATATATATATATATATATATATATATATATATACCATCAGCCTCTCAGAACTTCTCGCAGATTGGGGGTATATTGCGCAAACGTCCACCGGAAACAGAATAGCTAACTATAAGAGCATGACCAATGTAGAAACGAAAGGCCTTCCATACCCTCACCACATTCCCCTAAGTGGGAGTCCATCGCAATCAAAATTTACCCTATAGTTTCGCCCACCGCGACAAACCCCACTATGGTATCTCGTCAATGTCATTGTTCATCCCCTGGGTCGTGCCAACAACTATACCCCTACAAAACCATGACACTTACTTGTATTATTATGCACCATTCTTACCTCATTACCTAACCTTAATCTACATTTTCTTAGATCTCACAGCCGATCGCTTCCAACACTTCCACCACTATACAACCGCTTAGACAATCGCTTACCACCCATCCTTTTTAAATGACTAAACCACTTTAATACACTCTAATTCATTTTCTCATCTACACCTTTCTTCACACCGCACAACTCCTTGATACGATCATTTTCCATTTTTGCAATTCTTCTAACACCTAACATAACCATAAGATTATCCAATAAGATCCAATAAGATATCCAATAACCATAAGATTATCCAATTATTAAATTCTATACAATTAAATTCTATACATTAACACCATTGAACAGCATACCCTCAAACAGAACCCAAGCGAACTCAAGACTTGGTCCCATTCCACTCACCAAAGATTTAATTATTTAATTGTACCAGCCACCTTCCTACTACTATTCAAAACTTTCCAACAATACTAAGCATCACCAGTTCCTTTCCCATCTAATATATGTATAATATATGCGCATATATAATATATATATATATATGTCACTGCAG
>JABUQX010105428.1:0-35000 GCA_015478945.1 Trachelipus rathkii
CAACTCTTAATAGATTCCACTGGTTTAGTAGCTCATAGACGGGAGATAACCTGAAAAGGTTATGATGACTCGTTAACAATAACTTATCTTCAACTACCATAAATACAAAAAATCCTTTTTAAATTACTTCATCACAAATAATATTAATAACATAATAGCAGACAACGTCTCGTACTCAATGTAAGGTAATCACTTCCTCTGCCAGTAGCTTAGGTAAAGCTTGAAAAACGTTCCTACAATCAATCATTCTAACTATCGTACTATACTACTCATTTCACTTTTCTTCTGTTTAACGGTTAATGAACGCAATCCATTCACTATAGAATACTATATATATACAGGCAAATCCATAGCAATATTCAGGTTATATAGACTCATAGGGATTAGCAATGTATCATATCTTAAGTATATATGTAGGGTGATATGCAGATTCCAAATATACTGTATAATATACACACATTTATCTATTCATATCTTATTTCAAAAGTACCCAATCATTCATAAGTATCATATACTCACACAAAACAGTTCTTTACCTTTTCATTCATAGGGTCAGTATTTCAGTTTTTAAAAAGGCTTTTAGCAATCCTGAACACCATCTAATAAACTTTCTGTCTCTCTGAACTCTATATATAAATTCTTAAAGAGTTGTCAACTCTCGCACAGGTTGGGTCTCGGGAAACTCACATATACTATTACCCTTCTAATTATACTTTGGAGATTTACAGAATAGACAGATTCACTCACCAGAAACATTGATTTATTATAGTAAAAACTACCTACCATTCTATTTAAAAAACCATTATATTTATCACACTTTGCTGCTTATATATAAGTACTGTTCACATACCCTATCCTGAGCCCTAATGTTTTTCTAAGTGATGCAAATTCTTTATTTACCATACTCAAATTGTTCTTAATAATCTTCATCGTAATATTATCAATAATCATCTATAAGCAACTAAGTAAGCTTATGCTCCTTTATACTACCACTTACTCATAACAAAAACCCCTCAATTGTGCACTCTGAATAATTGGCGGTGAAGGCAGTTCGTTACTATACAAAACAATCGCTTCTAAATCGAGTTATAGTTAGTATATATATTATACCTATTTATTCCGTTGGATTACTATGATAAACTAATGTATATTAGTATAGTATATATATATATATTTATGTATTTTAAGATATCTATATATATATATATTATTCTTTTATATATATATATATATTATATATATATATATTATATTATATTATGTATATCTATATATAATATATATTATATATATAGGCGTATAGCATACACTCCTATATATCTGAGCTTATACTTCTCACTAATTTTTAACCTCAAACCATTCTCGTTTTTCATTCCTGTTTCTTATTCTTACTTATATGCTATATCACTATAGTAATGTACGGCTTACTTAAGCCTTTATCAGTCTGCTCATCTCAACTTCATTAATACCCTCTCCGTGAAGCTCCTACTCTCACAGTTATCTCTCTCTGAGTGATACAGATATCAAAATGACTCTTCTTCTACGTCATAAAGGAAGAATAATAATATTGACCTTCTTATTTTGTATTTATCTAAATGTCTTTACCTGTAATCATTCTTAATGAGTCTAAAACATTAAAATCTTTAGTAGCTTCTACCTAAACTCGTAAACCCCTTAGAATTTCTAATTTTCTTATATATATATATTATATATTATATATTATATATACCATTACTACTGCTTCTTACACTCTAAAATCTTGGCTCTATATTTTATCTTAATTTTCTTTCACTAGTATATTTATCTTTCACTCACATTAACTTATCGCCATTTGATCCAGTTTATTATGTGAGAATATCTATATCTATATATATAATTACAATTATCCTGACATCCACCTCCTTACCTTTATAAATGGAACTATTATTGACCTTATACCCCTCAAAAACCTTTACCGGCACTCTATCTACTCCTAACCTCCAATAATCACCTTAGTTTCAAGAATCTCACATGTACATATAAAGGTTTTCTAGTACCCCTATCTCCTATCCTTACCCTACAGTCAACTCATATTTATCTCCATCATCATCACTAAATGGGCAACTTTAAGCAGCTTTTCCTTTGAAGCCTTTACCGCATTTCTCATTAAAACGTATTTTTAACTTGCTTAAAAGTTACATCTCCTCCTATTCTCTCCTCCACGTTTCTCTCCTCTCTCTCTCTTTAACCGCTTTCTACTCTTTCCGACTGCTACGTTTCACACTTCTCCAACATAACTCTATCAAAATGTATATAACATTTACTCTATTGATTCTTTTTTTCTACTTGAGAAATTGCCAGCTTCTATCGTAAAACTTTGCTTGTCAACCAATTCAATTATTTTTCCATAGTTATGCTATCTCTATATCTATTTTTGATTAGTCATCAATAAATAATAATTAACTTTGAATTGAATAACTTTGGGCCTCCCTCCTTTCCATTTCTTCAAATATCCTTATACTAATCAAATGCTTTCTAATTTTACTTTGACTAACAGAAGTGGTTCTTTAAGCTTTATTAATCGAACCTTAAAATAACTGCGTCTAGTAATTATATATATATATATATATATATTAGTTATTATATAGTATATTATATATATAACTATATTATATAAATACTATTAATTAATATATATATATATATTTATTATTAATTATATAATAAATAAAAATATACATAAATTTTATCTTTTAATGTTGGTGCTATTTATATATCATTTATAGTAATAAATTCTCCGAAATAAATATATGTATATATATATATTATATATATATATATATATATATATATATATATATTAATATATATATATAATATATATATATATTAATTAATTATATATATGATATATATATTATATTCAAAATATGTATATTATATAATCTTTATTAATATATTTAATGTCATATGTATAAATAAAATAATTTAAATGAAATATATATACATAATATTATATATATATATATTATAATATATATACCCAATATTATCCCTTCAAATATATACAATTTAATATTTAGATATTAAACAAAGATAATAAAAAGATGACAAATAATGAATTTATAAATATTTTTAATATTATTTAATAAAATGTAGAAAACATCCGCAACATCCCAATTATTTTCAAAAGAGATGCTGATGAAAGTGACCTCGGATGTGTCAACTAGTTAGATATTGAGGATGCGGATGGCGGATAGCCGGAATGCGGATGTCATATATTAGGTTTGCGGATTGTCAATATTTATGGTAGCTCAGGTATGTTCCGTCAAATGCTGGATAAGCCTGATGCTGGTATGTAGTTCATAGTCCATTACACTATATATATATATATATAAATATATATATATATATATATATAATATATATATAATATTATATATATATCATATTTAATTATATATTAATATAATATTATTAATAAGTTATATATATATATTAATATATATAGTTAATTAATATATATATAATATAATATTAATAATATTAATATATATATATATATATATATATATTAGTATATATATATATTTATATAATACGAATATAATTTATAATGTAGGTTTTTGTGATGATGAGTGAATCCGTGAATGAAGAGTTTGAGAGGATGGTAGAGATTATTGGGTGGTGTGTATAAAGGATGGGTTATATTGTGAAGTAAACCTCGATAGTAAGTAAGTAGTAAAGGTTATGGTTTAAATGAGTTGAAATAGGTACAGTCCTCGGTGGTTAGAAGGTTATTATTAAGTACTCTAGATGGTTGAAGCAAGCTGGAACTAGCATGTATGAAAGTTTTAAATATAATTTAGGATATCATATATATGTTGTGATAATCGAAAAGGGAACGGAATGGTTATGCCGTGAGATGGTATGATAGGCTTAAAGTTTGTGATAAAATTGCATAAAAGTGAGGTCATGGTTGACATGAAATAAAATCTCTATGTGTAGATGTAAATGAGAAACTAATGAATCTGTGAGTGCACCTATCTAGTGGTTCCTTGCAGTGATGGTAAGTTTGTAATCTGTGGTTAATGTTATATTAAGTTAATGTTTTAGAAGAGATATGGTAAGATATAAGAGGTATAATAGAGATTGCTTAAATATAAAGTACAAGTTCGTTCTCAGATGAGACAATTTTAAGGATAACTAGTGTTCTAAGGTTAGTTGTATAAGTATAATATGATATAATAAGTGTAATGAATGATCAAGTAATATTTCAGATATGTTATAGATATGTTAAATGAAAAAGGGATAAATGAGAAGAATAAATGAAAGTAACGTTATATAATGGTTTGGTACATGCTGGAAGAGAAATGGATAGATTTAGGGTTTAGTTTGTATTAACTTGTTATATGAAGCTTAAACTTTGTAAATAATGTGTGAACTGTGAAGGTATGAACGAAAGAAAAAGTATTTGAAGATTGAAGGTCCAGCAAAGAATGTTCATGGAGGAGTTAGATAAGTTGAGTTTGGCGGGGCGAGAAATAAAAAAGTGAATTAAATTAGGATGATAAACTGGCAGGTGTAGATTGTGAGGGTGTGTTAAAATGGCTATATTATGTGAGAAGGCACCTGGGCAAAGGGATGATACCCCCACATTGGAAGATGCACATATGATGAGGGATCCGTCGCGGTCCCAGTGAGAGCTTTTATGCGTACGGAATGTTATTCCGTGCGCGAATTCCCACTAATAGGATAATAATATTATAAATATAGAGCAGGTAAAGGCTAGGGTTTTCTTTTTCTGATACTTGTGGTCAAATAATTCTTTACTACGTATTAAGTTTTTCACTGTTTATTCATTAGTACTAAATATGTTTACGACTACCTTATACTCCACCAGTCTCTTGGGGGAAATAAAAGGTTGGTTGAAGGATATCATATATGTCATATATACATATTTAATTATATATTATGAATATATTATTTAATATATATAATTAGTTCAGTAGTTCTACAAGTAATTGTAAATTATTAAATAACTATATATATATTAAGTTATATATATTAATATTTATTAAGTTCTTAATTATTTTTAATATGTATAAATATATATATATGATACTATTATGATATAAGTGTATATATATATAAGTATATATTATATATACTGTTATATATATAATATATAATATATTACATAATTATTATTATTATATAGTATTATTATACAGTTGTATATAGTATTGATTATATATTTTATAATATATATATTATTAATATATTAGTATTAATATATATATATAATTTATATATATTAGTTATAATTTAAGATAATATGACATATACTTTTAACATTCATAATAAATGGTAAAGTTTATATTGTAAAATATCATATTATTAAAAAAATAAAAATATCGAATAACGTATATTAAAATGATAGAAAGAAGAAATATATAAAAAATATTGTCTATAGAGATTAATATAAAAATGTCCATAAATATGTATCTATGTGCAAGTCCTATATAGAACCACATAGTGTACTTCCGTATTTATACTAAATATAAAGGTACAAAAAGGCTCAAGTATACAATAGTTAATCAAAGTATCAAATGTACGATTTTGTGGTTATTTAGAAACTGCAAGTTAACAGTTACAAGTACAGGTTATCTGCTTTAATATATATTTAGTTATTTCATATTATCCAAAAAATGTACTGTAATGATACAAGGTACAGTATAGTGACATGTATTGTACTAATGAGTATCAACACACCTAGAATATAATAATTAATATAGTATATAGGTATATATATATAGTATCATTAATAGTAATTATATTTATAATATAGTATATATATTATATATATTATTTATTCAACGTAGTGATAGTTGATAGTATATAGTCGTATCAGTATATAGTATATATATGTTATAGTGTATATATATATTTATAATTATTAATATATAGGTATATATATATAGTAAATATATATTAATATAATATTTAATATTATGATAATATTAGTAATGAATCATATATGAATCATTTATATAAACATATATAATTATATATTCATAGGTAAAAGCTACCATTCTAGTACAAATTAATTGGGTTATTTTGTTATGTATTAATTTAATATATATTAGTATAGAGCTCTTGTTATCTATAAAGAAAGTTTGTTAATTTTTATAAACTATATAGACAATTAGCAACTGCAATTATTTAGGATATTGTAGTAAATTTATATTAGAATATCACTATCCCATTTTGAGTCTTTGAAACAAGTAGTTCGTACCTTTGTGGAGGTCGGTAAGTGATATTTAAAAATACCATCCGAGTAACCTGTATAGTAAGAGCTGCCACTTTTCTCCTGATCACTTACAAATTTTAGAAATCATTATTACTGTATTGCAGCTCTAATTTACGATTTACAAAATTATTAGGAACTAAGGTGATTGTATACGCAGAGTTTATAAATAAACTCGTTCCCCTGAAGCGTAGAGAAGACTTATATAACTAGACCTAAAAAGTAGGCCTTATCTATTAGTATAATCTTTCTATCTTAAAAACAAGGCAATCTAGCTCAAAGGCGTTCTCTACAATTGTTTTTTTCTTTTAACTTTTTAAATAAAGAAAAAATGTGTCTGATTTTTCTTGTTCAGTTTCAAACAATTTAAAATGGAAAGGAGAGGAGCCTCCGAAAACTTAATGGTACAATTTAAGTTATATGATCTGCCGATAGAAGTTATATTAAAATCATACTATATCAACGGAACTCTCATATAAAGCATAAATCCTGATAAGGAGGATAACAATAAGAAGTTGAAGGACTTAAACAAAAAGAGAGAAGAGAGGAGAGAGAGAGTGAGAAGACGAGAGAGAGAAGAGAGAAGAGATGAGAGAGCTTGTTAAGAGTAGATAAATAGAGTATAGAGAGAGATGATGTATCATAATTAATATCTGATAGAGAAATCTTATTCAAGATATGTTGAAATAATAATGGTAAATGAATAATTTTATAAAATTATTATAATAATAATATATAATAGATGAATGAATTATGAATATATAGACTAAATTACATAACAGTACCTAAACTGATTATCAACTTCAGGTTAACCAGTGCTTTGTGAGAATTTACATTTTATTTACACTTTTATTAGAAAAAAGAAATGGGTAATAAGATAAACCTACGAATGAGTACTAATATTGTCACAATATAAAGAAAAAGAAAGCAAAGATCTATGAAGAATAAGATGCGGATATTTTATATAATCAGGAATTGTAAGAAAATATAAAAGATAATAGACATATAAATAACAAAAACAATTTATGATCATGTACATTTCTAGAGATAAGTAGTAAGGAGATGAAGAGAGATGAGAAAGATAGAAGAGAATGGAGAGAGAGAGAGTAAGATGAGAGAGTAAGAGAGTAGATAGATATGATGTAGAGGAGAGTATATAATATAAGTTTTATAATTAATGCATGAATGAAAGAGAGTAGATACAGTAAGAATCTGTAGAACTGAGAGAGAGAGAGACTATTTTATAATAAAATTGAGTGAGTGTATATGCAAGGCGATGGCGCCCATAAATGGGGAAGATAAATAAGAAGAAAAAAAAAGGAATATTTTTCAAGTAGAACATGCACGACAATATTTTCGCAATTAGTAAACAATCGCTCTTTAAAAAGCATCTTTGTTCCCTCCCTTATTAAATAATGTCCATTAAAAAGTTTATTTTTATTGTTCATTCTGCAACGCAGTCCCTTTTTTTCAAGCAAGACGTTAAAACCATCAATTTTAAAGTACAGCTCAAAATGAATATTAGTATATCGTCAAAATGTCCTCTTAAGCATCCGAAATAAAAATAACCCTAATCTGACATCCTATGAGTAGTATCGAGCGCTACAGACATATACAAGCATTGATGTAATAATATTGGCAATTAATATAATCACAATCACACGGAACGGAATGAATAATCAACAAATGGTATTATATAAATTAATATATAATCAATTATATAATATATAATATCACTTATATAACTATTCCGACCGAGTAATAGTTTAATACATTTATATAATAATTTAATTTTACCATATAACTATTATATGATGTCAGAATTGGATTAAAGAAATGAACATTTACTTAAATAATTGATTCTCTTATATGTTAATAGTTAATATTATCAATGTATATAATATATTGAAACTAATTAAATATAAACTTAATATTAATGTAAAAATAATAATAATGATAATAATTCTATATTACTTCTAAATTCGTATATCTGAAGATGTAGACAATAGTGTATATACCGAATATATTTATAGACCAGTAATCTACAATTAGTAATTGCTAGTTTAAGCACTATTTATTTTTGTAACTATTTATTTAACTATTTAATTATGATTATATATCATTATATTATTTTTATATTATAATTATTAATATGTCATTATTATTATATTAATTATTAATTATTTAATTATTATACATATAATTATTATATACAATATTCAATTTAATTATAATTTATTATATATTTTATTTACTTTTTTATTTATTACATATTTGTATTTATATATATTTTTATTTATATTTTTTTTAATTTATTTATTTTTTTATTATTTTTTATTTTTAATTAATTTATATTTTTTAATTTTTATTATTTTCTTATTTAATTTTTATATTTTTTTAAATATTTATATTTTATTTTTTATTTTTATTTTTATTTTTTCTTTTATTTTTATTTTTAATTTTTATTTTTATTTTTATTTTAGTTTTTTTATTATTTGAATTTTTTACTTTTATTTTTTTTTTATTTTTTAGAACTATATTTATTTTAATTTTTTTTATATATTTTTATTTTTTTATTTTTGTAATTTTTTATTTTTTTTTATTTATTTTATTTTTTTATTATTTATTTATTTTTTTTAATTTTTTTATTTTTTATTTTTTTATTTTTTTAATTTTATTATTTTATTATTTTTTATTTTTTTGTTTTTAATTTTATTTTTTATTTTATTTTTATTTTAAATTTTATTTTTTCTTCTTTAATTCGTCTTTATTTACCTATTTTAATTGATTTTTATTAGTATTATCTATAATTTATTATTTATTACATTAATTATGTTGATATATTGATCTAGTTATTATTCTTATTAGCTCTTATTAATGTGTGTTAAAGCTCTAATGAAGCGTAGTTAGGCTTTTATTATATTTGTTATCAAATAATTGTTCTATGGTATTGGGCAACGAGTTTTCCTCACTCTACATTGTATTCTCTCTTTACTTATTAAAACGCAAACAATAAATTATTGGATTGACTTTAAATTAAAGGAATAATACAATCAGTTGAAGCGGAAATAGTTTTCTAGAGTTTGATTATTAAAGTATAAAATAAATATTAAATTAATTTAGTTATATTTAAAAGATATGATTATCTAATATTAATTCTTTAAAATATATATATTATAATTATATTATTATCTATTAATATTAAATAATTATATAATAATATATATATAATATTATATTAATTAATATTATCTGTATATATATATTATATATATATAATAATATATATATAATATTAATATTAATACTATATATTATATATAATTAATTATATATATATATATATATTTATAATATATTATAATATTAATAATATATTATATTCCTTATGAATATATATTATATATTAATATATGAATATCCTTTAAATATATCTTCTATTTTAATATTTTTTTATATACATTTTTCACTATTTTGTTCTCTAAATAAAAAGGATTTGTATATATAATTGTAATATTATATTTAATTGATAACGAATGTTTTCCTGGATAAAAATCTATATTTTTATCCTAGCCTATTATAATTTTAATATATTCAAATCGAAAATAAACTCGATAAAATATATTTAAGCCTAGAATTTTAAAGGATTTGAAAGAATCTCGATACTGCTTTATTCAGTTTTCCGCTTATACTCAATTTGCATGGGATTTATTATTATTTATACTCTGTTGTCTTTGACATGATTATTGTAGGCGAGGCTTTGGGAGTATGTGCAAGGGTTCTCATTTGTGTGTAAATGTATCTTCAGGTTAACTCCATTCACTAGAATAAACTCATTGTATGACATATTTAGGGACTATCGCCCAAGGTAACACTTCCAAATATCACGGTTCAGTATACAATTTGGCTTCCCCTTTCTAAACACATCTCGTATCAATCACTATATATAGCGCAAATGTTTTCAGAAAAACTACAATCATGACGAGAGTATGAACTAAGATATTGTCAATATGATACTTATATACCTCTAGTATTATGTTTTATCTCACAAAATAATAGTTACCATATATATAATATATAATAAGTATATAAATAAATATAGTATCAATGTAATATATATATATATATTAGGTAAGTGTAAAAGCAGTGTAAACAATTATGTAGATTGATTAAATCTATATATATATATATATATATATATATATATATATAATTATATAAATTGAAACCAACAATATTATCTATATATATATATATATATATATACTTATAATATATATTATACATATAATATTATATAATATAATTTATTAATTTTATATATTATATTTTTATTAATTTATATATTATAATATTAATTATTAATATATATATATTATAATATATAATATTATATTAATATATTAATATATATTATATATATATATTATAATATATATAATATATATAATATATATATATATTATATATATTATATATAATATCATAATTCAATCATCATTACATCTATTACATCATTATACATCATCATTCTATATTATAATCATACATCATTACATTCAATCATTATCTAATATTACTATAATACATTTAATATATCATCACTTAATCATCTAACTACTAATTACATAATCATCTTACTAACTTATGAAATCATTCATTATACATCATATCATCTATCAATTCTAATCATCTAAACTCTAATCAATTATACATAATCATAATCATACACCTATATATATAATACCTAACTCATAATATATACCTATCTATATCTCCTACCTAGACTAGTAGAGGCAATGTACGTTAAAACTAATAAATATATCCTAGTAGATAAAACATAAAAACTTGTAGATAGAATATTGAAGCAATAAAGTAATAAAGAAAAGCGCTTACAGCCTTACCTATATATATACATAGTATTACTACCACATTTATATCCCAATCTAGTGGGAGTAAATTCGCTCGCAGTCTAATAAAATAATCCACCCTAGAGATACTATTACATCTAGGGACTATTATAATATATAATATATATATATATATATATACTATAATATATATAATATATATATATATCAGAGGCGACTCCTGCACTCGTGCTACCCGTGCTCAGCACGAAGTTAACATTATAGAAACGATCTATTTTTGCAAAATTTTATAATTTTTAAAGAAAAATTCTCTTATTTTGTTTTCCGAACGTTGGTCAAATAAATGAATTATTACATAATAAATTATAAAACTTTGTCACAATCGTTAAGAAAAAGGTAAGAATAACCGCTATTAAATAGCTTTTAACCCATTCAAAATGGTGGCAGTTCATTGAACCGATCTTAGCTCGGACCTTGCGCTCGGAGACGGTGTCAATTGCTAGGAATTTATGACGTGAATTTAATATGAATCAGTTAATGTGCGAGTGGGTAAGAGCTTGTTAGTCAACTACGTTTCTGATAAAGAGATTTTAGAAGGAAGAACTCATATTCTCTTAATTATGGTATATACCACGGGTTGAGTGAGTACTCTACTCATCTCTTACGTATAAATATAAAAATACATATATATATTATGCATCACAATTACTCAGACATAGTATATTATAATACTTGTATATTAGTATTATAGTCTTATTTCTTACTCGCTCTGGCCTACCTTCCATTCTCTACTTATCCATATAAGGCTAATTATCTATTATATATATAGCCTATTTCTGATGATTATTATTGAGGAGAAGAGGACGAAGAAGAGAGGAGACGCTAGAATAGTTGTTTGAGAGAGCCTATCTGAAGGTGTCTTACAACACCAATACGCAACTGGGAAGTCGCCCACGCTGATATATAGTAGGTCGGTAGTTCCTACTAGTATAAACACTTACTAAAGTATGGATAATTACGTATATTAATACATCCGTTATTATAAAGCGTATGATCATACTATATAGCCGTTGTCTCATAGTAATCCAGTCCGTATAATACTTAATATAGTACTACTAATACCATGCACCACTACTCCACTCTCTACAACGTACCTTTTACATTTTTATTAGTCATGCGAAGACATGATGTCATATATTTGATAAGGTAACAGGAATATCAACTGTGGGTCATTGAGTAGTTTAGTTTTCGCTAGGGTCACTTTGAATAGTGGCAAATCGTGTGTAGTGCGATATGTACTGTTAAAGTCTTAATTGTAAATACTGTACTGAGTCTTCTAAAGTGCGTGAGTAGTAGGTCTAGTGTTGCAAAATTATTGAACATTGTGACAAGTTAGAGCATGCAGACACCGAGGATTTTCTTGAGCCAATATCTCTGACGAACTGAAATCTTATGTCTTCTTCGTATCGCACAGTCTATCTAAGGACTTAACAAAGTGGTGCGTTATATCTTTTAATCTGACTTTGCGGAAATTCGGCGTCCTCACTTATATATATATACAATATTTCCATATACCTAAACATCAAACTCCACATTCTTTCATTTCTGTATTAGATTTCATAGTCCTGAATCGGTCTATCTTTGACACTATAAAAAAAGGGTTAAAGTTTAATCCCTCTGTTGGTGAAAACTTATATTTTCACCCTCTCTCCTATAACATGTAAAAAAGCGCTACATAATTATTAAATATATAATAATAATAATAATAATAATAATAATAATAATATAATAATAATAATAATAATAATAATTCCATGCAATAAACTCAATACTATATATTCAGTATAAATATATTTATTAAATAGGAAATATACTAAATACGTAATAATAATAATATAATCTTTGATGAGAAAAATTGAAATATATAATTAATTATTATTTATCAATAATTCATTATTCATTTATTTGCTGATTATTATTTCGTTAATATTTAATTTCCATTATTAATATAATACCCCTCGTGTAACGACCTCGCGCACCTACTCTCAATTCATTTATAAGATTCACTTTTATTAATTCATTATTATTATTATCTAACTTCCATTCGACAGCTTTATATTCAATTCATTATTTTTATTGAATTTCTCCGCTACTCTAATTATATTCATTATTATTATGATTAGGTTATTTTAATTGGTCTTAACATGTGGTGCTCTATCAATCATTAAAAATTAAAGTATCTCATTTTCCCACTGCTCTCACACTTTTAGAATAATATATATATATATATTATATATAATATACCTCATTGTACCTATATATCATCCGCTCATACTCACTATTTATCACTTTACTAGAACAAGATTAGACCTATAAATTAAAGATTTTCAATGTATGTATAATGCATATATATTATACATAAAGGTCATATATTCACGCATATAAAGTCTGTATATATACCTCTAAAATATATAGTCACTCATATATCTATTATATATATATATATTATATATATATATATATATATATATATATATATATATATATATAAATATATTATATATTATATATATTATATATAGTATAAATTACAAGCAATAATATATAAGATTTATACTCTATAGTATATTAACTGTTATATTAATATTAATACTCCAATATTTTAAAATTATACATACTACCTCACCTATATACTAGTATATATATAACGCTATAATTAATATATATATATATTATATAATATAATATCTCTATAATTTATAACAGTTTGTATTCTATCACCACTCGAATATTTTGGCACTTTTTACATGTTCAAATTAACTATCAAGATATAAATTCCTTACAATTCAGTGCATTCAAGAGTTTAGTTAGTCCCTTTGCATTCAATAAGGATTTAATTGCAACAGCCCACCTTCTCGCCATTCACAACCTATACAACTACTCACCCCAGCTGTACTCATCCTTCCCACTATTTCATCTCAACACATTCGCTCTAATCTATATGTAGATATCATCGGTAAGTGGATTAAACTAATATATATGATTATATAGCATTTATTACCTTACCTACAACCTTCTCTATTATATACCAATTCTCTATATAATATCACTACTACTGTCTCCCTCCTTCTTACTACTACTATTTAGTATATCCTATATATATAATTATATATATACTATATACTACTATAATATATATCTTATATCATTTACATAGTATATCAATCATTAATTACTAGAAATTTAGGATATGGATGCAAGTTGGCAAGTAAATACAAAGCAGAAGAAAAAATTACAGTTACAACCGCTTTTGTTTGCCAATTCTCTTCAAATGTTTTAAAAATATTCAAATTTCTGTAAATAAAACAATTGAAAGTTTTATTTTAATTTGTTTAAACTTATATCCATCATTCCTAACGTTATGGGGCGGTCGAGCGACGGGGGACTCGTAATTTGGGGTGTATCGCACAGTCTCTCCAGCAACATCGTCCACCGGTAAGGCCCGAGATACCTCTCCAGACTCTCTGCAATCTAATTTGCGTGTTTCTACCACTCCACATGGTATTTCCCTTTATTGGTAATATGTCTAATATCCATAGTGTAAAGAAGCGGAATTAAAATTACTTCCTTTTTTTCAACTAAAGGAATACATAACCGGTTAAACTCGCCAATAGAATGGCAAGGAGTCGGAAATCTGTCCCTGCACCCTCCCCGTGTCAAAAGAATTCTTAAGTTTCATCCTCCTTCTGGCTCGAACCTACCCTAAATGGGGACATAAGTATGATAAATAAAAACTTTTCTTAATATATTTATTATTTTTACATGAATAATCAAAAAAAAGCAGAAAAAAATACATGTATGATTATTATGGGTCAATCCTATAATACCTCTTAAATGACCCTCTTCCCTTTAATCTAAATAACGTTTCTTTGGACAAGTCTATCACGATTTTCACTCTCTCTATTTATGCACTTCTACTATAGTTTATTATCAACATGATTAATACTTAATAGATTTTAGAGTCCAATACCATACTCCTATATCACTATTCTCCATAATAAACCTAGTCTATACTATAAATTTTACTTATCCCCCATATAATATACAAATTTATAGTTATTACTTTACTCAATATATATATCACATCTATATAATATATCTATTAATATATATATATATGATAGTATATATATATAAATAAGGAAAAATTAAAATTTTTGGCGTACATTAAATATTATAGAGATTAGATCTCGTGACAACTTGGCAAACATATATCTATTTCGCTTGTGTGAAGCAAAAAGTTCAATTTCATAAATCACCGTTAGATACCCATTACCTCAAATCTGGGCGAACTTGCGTCCCTTGTGAATAGTCATTTTTCTATTGTGACCATCTGTCCTGACTCATTTTTCTACTCCTTGTTTAACTTGAATTAAACACGTTAGTCCCATAATTGCACACTTATAACTCCCTATATAGAATTAAATTACCTTATTTGTTATTACCTACCTACTTCTATATAATACTTATATATAATTTAATTAATATAATACCTGCAGCTACATCCTAACTCTTTAGACCCTTACTATATATACTCTACACTATATATACTCACCTTACTGTACTATATAATATATACCCTCCATAAATAATATAACTATACAGTTTTGTTAATCCTAAATTTCAATTACCATATCATAATGAACCCATTATCGCATATAATATATTATATATAATTAATTATTATATATATATATATATATTAATATATATATAATATATTATGCTTTATATCTTAGCTTAACTTTGGTTGCCCCCCTAGCTCTCACTTATGAGGATAGATGGGCTGATCTCACATGAGATATTGGTGTCACACCTATATATAAGGCCGGACTCACAGATAGGAATCCTCGAGAATAAAGCGTTAAATAATAATTTTTATATAATCTCTTTATTGTTCCAATAGCTCATAAGTAGTAAATGAATGTTCTGGTGTTCGTTCAAATTTGTCTGGGGGTAAATATATTTTGTAATAGTGTGGGAGAGTAGGATAGCGTCTATGAAATTATTGATAATTTTATAAATAATTCTTGAGGGATTGGATTAGAGTGTACTACCATCAGCCTATAAATGTGGAAACATATATCAGACTGGTTTTTGGCGACTCGGTATATAACGTTTATGTTTCATGAGGTGGTAGTTTGTCTGTGTGTCGAGGATGTGGCCTAAAGAAGTATGATTGGTGCTTGATGAGAGTTTTTTGAGGAGATGACGGTGAATTAAGCGTGATTCATTTGGGTTAACTGAGAATGGTAGTGGTATAAATGGTGATATTGGGGGAGTTGTGAAAAAAGGATGGTGTGTTTGGGATGGTGGAGGTAAGGCGGAAAGGGATAAGCGAGTAGGGTAGTTGGAGAATGTACTGTGAGTAGTAAAAGTGGCATAGGTGGAGGTGTCTAATGTTCTCTTTCTCGGCTGATGTATGAAGTTGAAAGTCGGATGGCTCGCATATTGAGATGAATGAGTGTAGGTGGGAGGTGGTCTTATTGAAAGGTCACTTGCTGTTCTAAATGTGACACGTCAGGTAACGATGTTCGAGTAGATGGGCTATGTTGTGTTTATGGTTTAGTAAGATGAGAATTGGATTAGTTGAGGTTGGGAATGATAATGGGAGACATGAACCTCTGTGATCCTGTTAATTATTCTATGTTGGAAGAGGTTTAATTTTTGTAAACTACTTCTGTTTTTGCTTGTAATTACGATGTCGATATAAAATGCGCTGTGGCCTCACATGCCCAGTGCTGGGTTGATGTGTAGCTTTACAAAAGGGCGGGGAGTGTGTAGGCTCTACAGGCAGAGCCCTGCATACTATTGAGAAGGGTCTCTGCTCTTTTGTTTTCCGTATGTTTTCATAGCGTTTAATTTGTTTGTGGCTTTGGATGTGATGTTATTTTTTTGGGGAGCGCCCGCCCACCGCCCGAAAAAAAAAAAGAAAAACTGCCACAAATGAAAAACGTAAATAATATTTTTAATATATATGAAAATTTATTTCTATTGAGTCGGATTTATGATGCATATAAATACCCATCAAGAAAGAACTTCATTTGGTGAGTGCCAATCATTTGCTCAAATATGTTTTTTTCATTCTCATTCCTGTCATGAAAAAATACTTACAGAACCAAATGCAACAGATCTTGAAAGCCCATATCCATTCTAAATTGCTGCCTAATAAAATTGGAATAAATTGAGCGTAAAAAAGTAAATAAGAAATAATAAAAAATTTTTTTAGACGATAAATATGAAAAAACAAAAATAGGGTTTCAAATATATATATGTTATATATTTATATATATTATTATATTAGGACTAGTATTTTAGGTTATAATATAGTATATATTATATATATCTGATATATATATAATATATGATATATATATAATATATATATATATATATATATATATATATACTTTATTTAATTAACTATGTTTACCTACTGTTACTATTTTCCGACTTTTTACAACTTTTACTACGACATTTTTCTGAGATTCTACAGAAGAGTAAAAAAAAAAAAAAAAATAAAATAAAAAAAAAAATAAAAAAAATGAAAAAAAAAATTGATGAAATTTGTCCAGAAAATCCCCTCGCGAAAAGTGGACGACGAAACTCGGTGATTCATCGAGCGAGAATAACCTCGTTATCACCTTCATCCTCGGAGCCTTGAAGGGCGAGCCAAAGAAAATGAAGTTTGCGGACAAGGGAGTAACAACAATACAGGAGAGGAAATACACGACGACCCACGACCCACAAGAGTCATGTATAACCTTCCTTCCGCCCGCAGGACTCGGCACCGATCCGTCTTCAGTTAGATGTCTCCGAATTTCTCGTTATAGTTTTCCAGCAGCAATTCCTGAAGGGTTCTTGGGCACCCCTTGGCTTTTTTTTCGAAGAAGTTACAACCTGATGAAACTCGCTACAGAGCTTTCCGATGAGAACAATTAAAACAAGACAGCATTAATAAATTTATTGAGGAAAAAAGAAAAAGAAAATTTTTTTTGAAAAACTTTATCCTCGGTAATTCAGTAATTAAGTAATGTGTTTGCAGATTTAATTTGGATAAATTTCATCAATTTTAGGTTTCTGCAGAGAGGTATGCGCGAAGAGATTTAGAAGAACCAAATAAGCGAAAGACACCTTCTTAAGGAGGTAATTGAATGGTCGCAGCTCTTATCAGTGTTAGTAAGAAGAGATACAAATTTTATATATATATATATATATATAATGTATTATATATTATATTATATATATATAATTATATATATATATATATATATATATATATATATATATATATTATATATATGATAATATATTATAATATTTATATATAGTATATATATATATATTATATATATATATATCGCAAGCCACTAATTTATCTAAGAAAGAGCGGAGATAATCATTGATTAGAAATTTTTTTCCTTCTTCTCCACAACCAGATGAATTTTAATGTAAACCGAATGTCATTACAACACCAAAGGAGAAATAAAGAAGAAGAAAAAGAAGAAAACAAGTATGTAGTAAAGAATGGGGTGTTGTTTAAGAATTCCTGATTTGTAAGGATTCACAATTAGTTCTTCAAATTTTTTTTTTATTCTCGTCAAGGAAAAGTCAATGTGGAAAAACATTGCTTTTCTCCAATCTACTCTTCTCAAACATTAACTTCAATCTTTCAGAACTCTGTCTTATTAAGGTGAGAAGATCATTTAATAAAACGGAAAAAAGAAAGATGGAAGAAGATAAGACCGAACCCCTCTTACACAGCTTTCACTATCGTCTTACATACTTTTATTCCATTTCGAAGCTTACCACCAATACCATGGAAAGACCTTGCTTTCTCCAATCTAACTCTTCTCAAACATTACTTCAATACAACTTCTCAGAATTAGATATTAAGGTGAGAAGATCATTAATTAAGAGTAAGAATAAAGTAGGAGATAAGACCGAACCTCTTACACACGCTTCACTATCGTCCCATATATCTTTTGAGTTCATTCAGAAGCTTACCACCATACCATGGAAAACCATTGCTTTTCTCCAATCTTATCTTTCTCAAACATTACTTCAATACATTTCAGAACTCTGTCTTATTAGGCTGAGAAGATCATTAATTAAAAGTAAGAATAGTAGGAGAATAAGACCGAACCTCTTAGACAACACAGCTTTCACTATCGTCCTTACATCTTTTGATTCCATTCAGAGCTTACCAACCAATACCATGGAAAAACCATTGCTTTTTCTCCATCTACTCTTCTCAACATTACTTCAATTACATTTCAGAACTCTGTCTTTAATCCCCGCGGCCCCCATATTTTGGGAACTTCATCTTCGTGTTTGAATGTCATTTGGCGGAACCAATACTTTTTTCCATTCACTCTTGCTTAATCACTACTTAATTAATACATTTCAGAATTCCGGCTTATCCATATTGGAACTTATCCACAACACGACTTTTTTCTACTTCGGCAAATTTACAATTTCTTCCATTTTTAACTAGTGGGCTAACAAATTCAGATATTCAAAATGGCTAAATATTTTATTCTCCTGCACTATTGGATCGTTTCTCATTCCTTAATTCTTACCTATGCGCTCACTGGTCTATGTAGAAAATTCCTCACTTTTTTGAACGGAAGTTTAACCTTGCCCCATATGAAAACCGTTTGGAATATCCCAGTTTCGTCTGTATGTATAACTAATTTTATATGTCTAAACGATCTTTAAAAAGACCGCTTTTAAAGACAGCTTTACAATAAATATTTTAAACATTCAAGTTATATATCTAACGGAATGTTACAATGTTGAAATCATCGTCTACTTTTTAAAGGTTACATACACCAATATCACTACATTAAGCGGTAGGTCGGTTCAGTTTCTGGTGGATTACCAAAAAATATGCAGAAGACTATCTATCTATCTATCTTGGCAAGTTGTGTCTCTCTTTCTCTCTCCTCCCTCTCTCTCTCTCGGTCTCTCTCTCTCTTCTTCGTCTCTTCTCTCTCTCTCTATATATATATATATATATACTATATAATAATATATTATATATATATAATATATATATTATATAATATATATATATATATATATATAATATATATATATATATATATATATATAATTTGAATCACAAATATAAAGACAGTCTATTTTAACTAAAAGCAATATTTTTTTCGAAACAAGTTGGCTATTCGAAAAATTGTAAAATTTAATTCGGATACTAACATGCGATCGACCATTCCTCTAACACTTCTATTTTAGGTTGTTACTGCTGTTAAAGTACCATGCTGACAATTCGTAATTCTTATTATATATAATATATATATATATATATATATATAGTATAATAATATATATATATTATATATATATATATATATATATATTATATATATATAGGGTTGGTTCAAGTACAAGTATTTGTACTTGTACTTGTACTTAAGTTAATTTTTTGGAGTACTTGTACTTTGTACTTTGTACTTGCAGTTTCTAAAACCAGTGTACTGTGTACTTGTACTTGTACTTGAGCCTTTTGTACTTGTTACTTGTGCTTGGTACTTGCAAGTCTTTGGCATTTTTTTAACTTGCAATATTTTTTATTTTTTTATTTTTCATTTTCCTACGTTTGATTTATTATTTCTAATATAAGTTTTAGTTTTAATTTTCTTGATAAAATATAGAAGTATGCCATATATATTATATATATATATATATATTATATAATATATATTATAATATATATATAATATATATTATATATATATATATATATCATCACCTCATCATCATAATCATCACCCACCTTATTTCCCCAGACTGGGGTAAGGTGCGTAACATGCACGCGCAAACAGAAAGTAGTAGAAGAAGATGACACACAAGTCGAAAAGAAAGCCAACCTTACCGCCCCTTTATACCTATTAGCATCGCCGCAGTCAGAAATACCACCCTATAGCTTCACGGGAGCGCGATGGACCCTCACTATGGCATTCTCGCTAAGTTGGGGTTCATAGCTGGCCTATGGTAGGTCACAACCCATACACCCTCACAAAAGCCTGCCATTCACTCTGCTATTATGCTTTCTTCTCGCCCCTGCAAACTCACATTCTTTCGTTAAGAAATTCTTTTGCTGACTCAATCCACTTTTTCCATCGGTCTCAAGGCCAGTCGATTCCCAACACACTCACCCTTATATCCGCTTAACCAACGGACTATCTTCCATCCTTTCCATGACCAAACCATCTCACGTACTTTCATTTATTCTCATCCATCCTTTTTTCACGCCATACAACTCTGTAATACGTTCATTCCTCATTTTAATCAATTCTTCTCACACCTTAGATCTATAACCTCTTATTCCAGACCAATAGTCTCACTACTATATCATTAACACAGGTAACCAACATACCCTCACTTAAGACCCTAGCGCACTCAAGACTTTAGTCCCTCTTTACATCCAGCAAGGATTATTTAAATTGCACCAGCCACCTTCCTGCATTCCAACTTTCCTACTACAAACTCGGCATCATCCGTTCCTTTTCGTCCAACATATATATTTAAATTTTAAACCTCAGTCACTTGCAGCTGCTCACCAACTAGCATAACTTCACACCGAGGACTGTCCTCAACTCACAACATAACCCTTACTCTATCTACATTTACTTTCAACTCCTCCTTTTACACACTCTGTCAAATCTCTCTACCAATTCTCTCAAACTTCTTCAGATTCACCGCACAAAACCATAATATATATATATATATATATATGATAAAATATATATATATATATATATTATATATTATATTAATATATATATATTATATTATATATTATATATATATAGTATATATGGGCAAGATGGTTGATTGATTGGTTTGGAAGTTGTATAACAAAGCGTTTATTGAGAGCATATTTCCGGGAGGAGAGCAATATTAGTACCTTATATAAGGGTAAGGGGGATAAGAATAACCTGTAAGTATTATAGGATAATTAGTTTATTGAGTGTTTTTGGTAAATGGAGGATATATCTGGTTATTTTGGTTCGAGAAGAGTTGGTCGATATGCTGACAGGCACTAATTTGGGGAAGAACAAGGTGCGTTTAGAGTTGGTAGAGAGGATGTGTGGATTCAAATCTGTACATTAAAACAAATGATTTGGAAAGATGGAGGAGAAGAATAAATTGTATTTGAGTTTTATGATTTGCGACAAGGCGTATAATAGGATTAATAAGGAAGCTCTATGGCAGGTTGTTAGTGTATGGTATTGGTGGTAAGCTTCTGAATGGAAAAAAAAGGTATGTATGACGATAGTGAGCGTGTGTAAGACGATTCTGTCCTTCTGCTATTTTTATTCTACTTTTAATTAATGATCTTCTCACCTGCACATATAACTCTATCCATTCATATGCCCATGACTCGACCTTCATTCTTCAACTCATTTAATTCTGCTCCTTCTTTACTTCTAGAGTTGCATATCTCGTCTTAATCTTTCCGATTCTATTCTCGCTGATCTGGATAGAATTTCCGAGTGGGGTCGTCTCAACCTTGTGAAAATTCAATTCTTTAAAAACTCAACTTCTACAATCTCCCTCTCTAAAACACCTACTAACTTTACTTTATCTTTCGACGGTTCTCTCGTCTCTCCTGTTGACAATAAAACATTCCTTGCCTTAACATAAACAAAAATGTCTTGGAAAACCTCACATCACAACGGTTGCTAGGGCGGTTTCAAAGAAACTGGGAGTTCCTTTTTAGACTGCGTGACTTTTTTTCCTCTTCTCAGTTACTCCAGCTATACAAGGGTCTCATCCGCCCTTGTATGGAGTACTGTTCTCATATCTGGGGAGGGCTCTGGTTTCAGCCGGCTTTTGGACAGGGTCGAGTCAAAAGCCAAACGGCTTATAAACTGTCCTGTACTTTCCAGTTCACTGACCCTCTATCTTTGCGGCGCGATGTTGGTGATATGTCACTTTTCTATATGTAACCTTCAGCAGCAGGAGTTCGCAGGGAAACTAACCACTCGATGTCACCACCCTTTAGCGACGCCCTCGTAGGCACACGGGGTGCTGTGTCTGCGCACGAGTTTTGTGTGGATCTTGGTAACTCCAGGCTAGTTCGCTCGGTGCTTCCTTCTTTCTGCCACCTCCTCTGTTCTGTGGATTTCTCTTTCACTTCTGTGTTTCCTTGCTGAATTAATCTCCCTCACTTTTAAGCCTGCGTCTATGCTCATATGCGTAATTTGCGCTAGCCGATGAAACTTTGGTGTGCAACACCCCCTCCCGATAGGGCGCTGCCCGTGAGCGGTGGTGACAACTGTATAAAAAAACACCAAAAAATAAAAAAAAAGAGTCCGACAAGTTGATTTGTTAATATTAATAGCTGAGAGAGACAGGGATGTGTGCTATGTCTCCTTGACGATCCAATCTTTATATGGATGAGGTTATGAAGAATTAGAGGTAGGGTGACAAGGATATGTTAGAATGATGAAGAAGGAAAAGAGTGAGGGTTCCCTCCCTATTATATGAGGATGATTTGGTTTTGTGTGGCGAATCTGAAGGAGAGTTTGGAGAGGACTGGTTGAGAGATTTGGTAGGGTGTGTAAATAGAGGGTTTAAAGTTAAACGTAGATAAGAGTAAGGTTATGGTTTGTGAGTGAGGACAGTCCCGGTGTGAAGTTATGTTTAGATGGTGAGCAGCTGTAAAAAAAGTGTCTGAATTTCAATATTTAGGATATATTTTGAATGAAAAGGGAGCGGATGATGCAGAGTGTAGTAGGAAAGTTGTGAATGGCACTAAGGTGGCTGGGGCAATTAACGTTGGTGAATGTAAAGGGATAAGTCTTGAGTGCGCTAGGGTCTTGTACATGAGGGTATGTTGTTACAATTGGTTAATGTATAGTAGTGGGACTAAGGTCCGGAGCAAGAGGTATAGATCGTAAAGTACAATGTGTTCAGATGGACAATCTTAGTGGCGTGTAGGTGTGAACAGAAATGATAATGAGGAATAAACGTAATTAGAGAGTTGTTTTTTGGTGTGGGATAATGGGTAAAATGAGAGAATAAATGAAAGTACGTTGAATGGTTTGGTAATGTGGAAAGGATGGATTATAGTGGGTGGTTAAGCGAAATGTATAGTGGTGAGTGTGTTGCATCGACCGGATGGGAGACCGAAGAAAAAGTTGATTGAGTCAGTAAGAATGCCTGGAGGAGAGATATGTGAGTTGGCAGAGGCGAGAAAGAAAGGTGCATAAAGAGTGAATGGAGGGGTTTTGTGAGAGATATGTTGCTAAGCCGCACTCTGGGCCAAGTTATAACCCCAGACATTGACGAGAATGCATTAGTGATGGTCCATCGCGATCCGTGAAGCTCTAAGGGTGGATTTTTATGTCTGCGACGAGTTCTTATTAATTGGTATAAAGGGGGGCGATAAAGCTGGGCTTTCTTTTCTAATTGCTTCATATTCTTCTACTATTTTTTCTGTTTCCTGGTGCATGTTGCCGCACCTTACCCTGCCAGTCTTGGGAGAGAAGATTTGTGATGATGATGATGATGATGATATATATATATAATATATATATATATTATATATTATATAATATAATATATATATAATATATATATATATATATAATATATTTTTATATATTATATATACATATATATATATATATATAAGTATGTATTATATATATATATATATATATATATATATATATATATATATTATATATAATAATATATAATATATATAATATATGCAAGTTTTCATAAGTAACTTGTACTTGTACTTGTACTTGATTCCATGTACTTGTTACTTGTACTTGAACAAATTCTAAAGTACTTGTACCTTGTACTTGAACAATTCTGGAGTACTTGTACTTTGAAAATGTACTTGAACCCAACAACTGATAATATATATATATATATATATATTATATATATATATATATTATATATAATATTATATATATATATATATTATATATATATATATATATAATATATATATATATATATATAATAAATATTCTAGTATATATCATTAATTTTTCTAATCTTAAAATAGATATGAAAAAATATATATATCTTAATTTATCTTCGTTTTATTAGTTTTTCTCTATAAAGTATCCTTAAACCATTTGGAATGATATTTGGTTCAAAAATATTATTCCGGTTTTATTGGGAAACTTAACCTCCCTTTTTGGCTCCTTAAAACCTATATTTCCAATTCAGTCTTTTTATTTTTTTAAAGTCTTCCTGTATCCTCCTCGACTTTTGGGCTTTTTTTTTTTTTTTTTTTTTTTTTTGAGGAGGGGTTGGGGGAGGTCCAACTCCTTTTTAAACGTTTTTCTATTTTTAATCAGTTTATTTTTTTTTTATTTCATCTCTATTTATTTACCATAGTTATGTTTTTGCTGGAAAAGTTCCTCATGTAGAGATCTTTGCTTGTGTGATATCTTGTTTTAAAGTCAATAGTTTTTTTTTTTTTTCCGAAGGTACTTCAGCCCTGCTACTTATATATATATTTTGGTTATTTCTCTTATGAGTAACTACATAACTATATGATTTTTAAGACCTTTCTAATTCCCCTGTTTCCATGATTCATCTGAGCTTTTCAATAACCTTTTTAATTGGCTTCGGAAAAGACTTCTTTCACAGATAAATATAAACTAATGCTTCTTTCTTTTAAAAACGGTTTCCAATGTTTTTTTTTTGTTTTTTTGTTTTTTTTTTGTCTATTCTCTATTTCATACAGGATTCTCTACGACTCCGACTCCGTATACTCACTTTCACACTCTATTAGTTTTTTACCATTGTTTCATTTATATTAGCTTTTTCCTAAATAACTTTTACGATAATTAAATTTTCTCTCATATGCTTCTCTCTTTGCCTCATTTGAAAATTTTATTCCACTTATTCATAGCCTTACACCTAGTTTGTTACAGCTAGGGTTGGCTGACACAACAGCTAGGGTTGGCTGACACACCGGCTAGGGTTGGCTGACACACCGGCTAGGGTTGGCTGACACACCGGCTAGCGTTGAAGCGGGGCACACAATTCCAGTGTCTCGGTGCTGCTGCTGTTCGAAAAATTCTAGTGCCATGCAACCTCAGTTATAGCAATTTTATGAATGCCTTTGCAATTTGATTATCATTATTTGTATTTAAATTTATCAGCAGCAGATCATTGATTTTATACATCTTCATTTGTTACCTTTTATACATCTTCATTTGTTACCTTTTCTAAATCTTCATTTGTTACCTTACAACGACTTGTCACAATAAGTATAACCCCGCACATATGATCTTTTTTCGCCTTCTTTGAATTTCATGTCGTCTATTCCTGGTAGATCATAGCATATTTCCACATGGCACCGCACTGCACCGCTCCAGGACGCTGAATTTTGTAGCCTACAGCACCACATTGCAATGCACCGGTGCTTCGAACAAACCTTCTATAGTTTAAATCTTCCTTTTAAAGCATAACCGATGCAATGGAAAACCAAAGTTCCTTCCCTCTCTCATTTCAATTTAGATTCCTTTTATTTTTAATGAAAATTTTACACCTCACGGGCCGAACCCTATTTTAGAAAGGAACTACACTAGGTAAATTTCTACCTAGGATCCGGAAGAAAGATCGAACCCGAGTCCTATGCCATGCGACACTGTCGCTTTACCTATTGTGCCACAGAGTATCTTTCCATTCTCTTTTATTGCTGTATCATTACACAGTCTAAATTATACACTTTTTCATAACTTTAATGTTAACAATAATGCAAAAGGCTTTACGTCAAATTTATCTATAAATCTTGTAACGTTGTTTGTATAGGTTCAATTCTTAAGACTTGTCTTCCTCCTTTATGAAGGAAGACAAATCTAATTCTCTTGACACGTAGCCTATTCGTGTCCTTCCGGTGATTCAGAAGAGGTTATTATAGGTATTAAAACTACACGACAGAATGTAATTATCACGACATTGTAAAGGGAAACTATTTTAATAATGTTCACCTTATTTGTATCTAAGAAGATTGTGATATATTGTTTGAGCACCTGGTGCTGTCATATAGTATAATGTTTGTTCAAGACCTATTGGAGTGCATATTACGGAGCTTGGAATTTGATCCACCATTCAAAGTTTAAAACACACAAGTATAAAGGCTATAGTAATCAAATATTAATTTGACAGATAATACAGAATTACTTTACCGAAGTATTAAAGATGAAGAAGATTAGATGGAATTAAGTTCCTTAGACGTTTGATTTGGTAAAGGATGTTTGTAGAAAAAAGAAACTATTGAGCTTATAGATAGTTATTGATAAAGTAAAATAAGACACATAGCGGAGGGGTTGACTTACTCAGGTCGGTGAGGAAGGCCCATTATACATATATATTATATATATATAAGTGATATTATTTATTTAGGTCCACTCATCATGTGGTTATCGGTGACCACATGAAAACAGACACAGGGAAGAGTTTAACTACTTCAAGGGGATTGATTTGGGCAAGGGATAACAAAAATGGGCACAGGAAACCTAGGGGTAAAAAATATAAATAGGGAAAAAATGATACTCTATGAAGTATAGACACAGAAAGTTAACAAAATGAATTTATATAAAAATACAAAGGGGTTTAGATCAAAAAATATTTGCTTGGCCAGGAGGGGGCCGAAGGGATGTTGCAATTTACCCATAGCTTAAATGCTAATGCTAAGAAAAAAAAAAGAGCTGGTAGAAATTTAATACACGTGGAAAATAATTGAAATTTGTTCACTGAAAATATAAACACTTTGATTTATAAACACTTAAAATATAAGGCACTACAAAAGAAATATATATAAAACGTAAATAAGAAAAACTGCTCAATAACTCACGTCCAAGAGCTTGAAATACGATAAAGCACTTCCCAAAAAATAGAAAACACCGTTGAGAATCGGGTTACAAACACGATGGTGACGTAAGAGGCGATACGAAGGAAAAAGCACAGACTTGACACAGGATGCGTTGATTGAAATCGAGACAGAGTAAGCTGAAAAAGAGGGAACTCGTCAATAACAAGGAGAGTGACCGAAAAGTGCTTTGATCCCTACAGAAAAAATAAGGACAGAGAGAGAATTTTGTGGGATACCGCAATCAGACAAGAAAGTAAAATTCGTGTGGAAATGGAAAACTTCTTGACGGCAATAGAGCAAAAATTGTTCAAAAAACGAAAAAAAGATTATATTTTCACAGAAATCCGAGAATTGAGCGAGAGAGAGAGAGAGGAGAGAGAGAGAGAGAGGAGAAGAGAGTAGAGATGAGAGGAGAGAGAGAGAGAGAGAGGAGAGAGATGCAACAATATATTATATATAATAGATATATATTATATAATAATATATAATATATATATATATTATATATAATATAATAGTATATATTAAGTATATTATATATATATATATAATATAATAATATAATATATATATATATATATAAATATATATATAATATATTTATATATAAGTATATATATAATAATATATATATATATATATAATATATATATATATATATTAATAATAATATATATATATATATATATAAATATGTATATATATATATATATAAATATGATAATATATATATATATAATATATATATATATATATTATTATAAAATAGTATAAATATATGTAATATATATATAATATAATTTAGTATATATATATATATATATATATATATATAATATATATATTATACATATATATATATATAATATATAATATACATGTGTAATATATATATTATAATAGATATATATATATAATATATATATATATATATAAAAATATATATTATATATCATATATATGATATATATAGAATATATATATTTATATATAATATATATTATATATTGATAAGCGTATAAAGATAATATATATATATATAATATTTATACCAGGAATTATATAAATATTATAATTATAATATATATATATAATATATATAAATATGATATAATATATATATATATATTGAAATATATATAGATAATATATAATAATATAATATATATAATATATATAAAATATAAAATATTATATATATATAGTATATATATATTATATATTAATATATAATATATATAATATATATATAGATGATATATATATATATATATATATATATTATATATATATATGAATATATATATTAAACCAGACCTACAAGTGAAGGTTTTGAGTTTTTCTCACAAAGATATTTGAGAGATAGTTTTAAAAATTACTAATATTCAATAATAACAACTATAATATTTTCATTATTAGTGAGCCTAGTTGTATTCTTATTGAAGCATTTCACAAAAATACCTTTTAATATTGATTGAAAATAAATGAGAATAAAAAAAAAAAATCTTCAATTGTGATACTAAGTAAAAATGATGTATCTTAAATTTTATTGATTGAAGATAATCTAGATCCCATTATTGGAATACTAATAAACTTTTCAGTTAAAAAAGTAAGATATGCTTTCCAACTTGGTAAAATTGGTAGAAATAAATTTGAAATTCCCATATTATAATTTTATATAATACGCTTTATAAATAAAACTAATTTGTAACATTGGAATGAATTAAAGTCAGTGATGAATCACATTCCAATTTTGTTTCACATTGAACCATCTCGTGTGTCCAAACCTTCTTAGATATGTTATACTTATAATTCCAAATAATCGAACAAAACCAATAGCTATGATACATCAACATAAAATCTATTTATATATTATAATATATAATATATATTATATAAGAATAATAATAAATATATATTACTATATATATAAAGATATATATAATATAGAAATATATATATATACTATATATATCTATATATATAATATCGTAAAATAATTATATATATCTATAATAAAATATAAATATATATATAAATATTATAATATAATATATATATATATAATATATATATATATAAGTAATATAATATATAATATATAATACTATATATATAATAATATATATAATATATATTATACTTTATATATATATATATATAGATAATATAAATATATAATATATATATATATATATATATATATATAGATATTTGCACTCTCTCTCTCGCTCTCCTCTTCTCTCCTTCTCTCTCTTCTACTCTCTCTCTCTTCTCTCTCCTCTCTCTCTCTTCTCTCTCTCTCATTCTCAGTTCTGCTGCCGTTTCAATTTTTTATCGTTTTAAACAATTTTGCTCTATTGCCGGTCAAGAAGTTTTATTCATTCAATCGAATTTAAGCCTCTTTGCTTTATGGTAATATTGGGAAGAAAATAAGCTTATCATTTCCATATGCTCTCGTAGGGGACAAGTACGTTTCGGTTCATTTCTCTGTCTATTCACCGAGTCCCGCCTTTCAAGCTACTGCTGTCTCCGATCTTCCAATCACGCATCAACTGTATCAATCTCTAGTGCTTTAATCCTTCGTCTCGCCTCTTACGTCATCATCGTGTTTGTAACCCGATTCTCAACGGTGTTTTTCTAATTCTTGTTAAAGTGCTTTTATCGATATAGACCTTGGGTGCAGTTTATTGGACGCAGTATTTTATATTTAAGTTTTTTATATATACATCTTTTTTGTAGTGCTAATATTTTTAAAAGTGTCTTAACTAGATAAAAAAGTGGTTTAATAATTCAGTGAAAAATTTCAATTATCACCACGGGTATTAAAATTTACAGTATTTAATTTTCTTTTAGATTACATTAAGCTATGAAAATGCAAAATCCTTCGTCCCCTCTGCAACAATATTTTTTGGTTTTAATAACTTTGTATTTTATATAATCATATTGTCATAATGTTTGTTGTTATTTTTCATTACAATTATATTTCTATTTATATTTTTACAAGTTTATGCATTTGGAATCGCAATCATCTTGAAGTAAACTTTGAAAACTCTTCTGCGTATATCTTATTCCATTGTGGTCACGTACAACAAGCTAGTGACTACATGAATATATATATAATATAAGTAATATAGTATATATATATATATATATATATATATAATAATATATAATAATTATATATATAAATAATATATATATTATAATATTATATATAATATATATATATTATATTAAAATATATATATAATAGATATAATATATAATTTAAATTATATAAACTATAAATATATATATATAATATATAAATATATATATAATATATATATATATAGTATACTAATATTATAAAAAAAATATATAATTTATAGATATATATACTATATATCTATATATATAATATATAGGCTAGGTTTTCAATTATTGATACGTGCCGAGTGGTGTATAATATATAATTATATTAATATGATATATATAGTACTATAATATATATATAGTATATATATAATATATATATATAATATATATATTATATTATATATATATTGGGTGGGATGGTTTAAACCCCATGTTCAACCCACATTAAAATTGAATGTTTTTAAACCATAAAAAAAAACATGCCATAAAATATTTAGTAAAATTTATTAATGGTTTTCTTAGCATGTTGATATGGTTTTCCATATTTCAATCGAAGAGTAGCTGAATGGCAATAAAAAATTTCCTGCTGATTTTATATTATTGTGAGAGATATGATGATAGAATACACTATAATCATATATATATATATATATATAATATATATATATATATTATATAAATATATATAAATATAATAATATTATATATATAGTATATAATATATATAGATATATAATATAATATAATATATAATAATATATATGAGTATAATTAATATATATTTTAATATATATAATATAATATTATTAATATTATATATATATATATATAATATATATTATATATAGTATAAATATATAATATATATATATATATATTATTATAACATATATATATATATAATATATTATATAAACAGTACTGCACAATTATTAGGATTTTTCAAAAAATTTTCAAATTGGCAACAAAGGAAACAACAATAAAGTTAATTGTATAAAAAAAACATATTTGGGTGCGGATAGATGGATGTTTGTATAGGATATATTGTGTAATAAGCAGTTTGGCCACTTTGCATGAATAATGTTTAACACGTCTGGCATCAGTGATAAAGTTCTGCACATTTTCTTAATTCGCGGAGATCGAAACCCAAACTTCATAAGACGTTATAAGTTTTGTTTGGTCCCCCCCCCGTAAAAAATTGGGGGCTGTTTATGTATTCATCTTGGTATGCACCATAAACCCCCTCTCCCTAGGATTATGTCGGGAGAATTTTCTTCCAGCCCCATGGGACAACCCTGAACGTCGCATTTCTGTGCACCCAGTTCTTCACTGCGATTTCGCAGTTAGCGGCCATTGGAGCCACAGTTGTGAAATATCCAACCGGACTTTCACAAACATTCGACCTGTATGAGTAACAAACCGACCCCTTAGTACGTCAATGTACTGTAAATCGGTCCATGGTTCCATCAACAATGTGTAAAACGGCTTGTCATCACCAGGAAAAGCTCCCAACAGAGCGTCCATGATTTTTTGTTGGAAATTGTTTATTGTTTCTTCAACATTGAACTAAAAATCTTCCACCAGCTCGTCTCGAACAAGTCTGAAACACGTCACAATGTAACGGCGATGGTTGATTCGCAAGAAGAACTACTACATTGAAAAAAAGAAAATATACAGTTCAACAGTGCAAGAGAACTAACCTACCTACATGATATAGAATATATACCAGACAGTTAAAGTGAAAAATACGTCAAGATATGTAACAGAAAATCATTCCTAATACCACTTAATAAATTATTTTTGCACCAGCAAACTTCTAAATAAACATTAATGATCTTTGTCCAATACAATAACTATAAGAGTGGCATTCTTCAACCTTTTCCCATTGCTCGGAAGTCCACTCAACATGGTTCTTACCCAGGCATAACGTGTCTTCATCATCATCTCTGTAAGCGAGCTCTTCTCGGCGATACCTTCCAATCTCCAACCTCCAAAAGCCTCTGTTCCACTGTTCGTCTCGGCAAGAAGAAGCACCCTCCGCCGCCATGAAAAAATCTTTGCAAGTAATCTTTAGAAGAGCCTCTTTATATCTTTCTATCATTCCTAGGCATTTTTACGGTCCGAACCTAATTTCCAACCCTACTCGAGTCAAGATTTGAACATGTTTCCATTTTCTTCTTTTAAGATATTAGCTAACTGATTGAGTTGACTACATTCAATTTTTTGGCTATGTCGTTCTGTTTTAGCGTACCTAACTAGATAGAACATTTATTTGTCAACTTTGCCGTGACTCCAATCCTACAATTTCACCCATGCGTTCTAAAGTTTCCTAATGGAGCATAGAATTTGTTAAAAATATAAAAACAAATCTATTTATATAGTTAGTATTGATATGACATATTGCTGCAAATAAAAATTAAAAAAGTCTTAAGGAAGTGCAGAAAATTAGATCGTCAGCAGAAGCCCAAACCTAATACACCCAAATGATTCGTCAAAATCCGTGCGCCGACTAATATCACGTGTTCCACATTAATTTCGCCAGTGTTCCAGATTTACTCGAAATTAGACTAAAAGTCTCATAAAGAATTAATGTTAATAGTGTTGCGGTGCTATTGTATAAAAATAAAATGATTGATATAAAAAATGTAGAAAATTTTGTTGACCATTTTTTTGAAAATTTGAAATTTTTGAAAAATCATACTTTTGGTAACAGGTATATATATATATATATATATATATATATATATATATAACAATAATATATAATATTACTAATATATATAGTATATATAATAATATAAATAAACTATATATTATATAATAACATAATTATATATAATATATAATATATTATATATAGTATATATAGTATATATATATAAATATATATATATAATATTATATATATATATATATATATACTAGATATATATAATATATATATTAATATAAATATATTATATATCAAATATAATATAATTCTATAATATAAATATATATATAATATATATATAGCTATATCATATAATATAATATCTATATTAATATATATATAGATATATATATTATATTATAAAAATAATATATTATATATACATACAATATAATATATTAGTATTATATATATATATATATAATATATAAGAATATATATATATATATATAATATATATTATTATATACTATATATATTATATATATAATAATACATATATAATGTACTATATATAATTAAATATTATACTAGTATATATATAATATTATAATAATATTATAATCTATAACTATATATTAAATTATATAGTTATAATATATATTATATAATATCTATATATATATTAGAGTTATAATAATATATATATATACGTATAATATATATATATATATATATATATATATATATATATATATATATATATATATATCTGTGCAGCTGATATAGGATAAAGTATAAACTGGGCATCCTCTATATATACTTGCAAAGTTTCAATTCCATCTGATATGATGTAAGTTAAATATCTTTTGTAGCACTAGTCCAGTCTTCTGTATAGCCAGGTTCAAATGTGCCCATTTTGTAATTCCAAAGAAAGTTAAATTTTCCCATATTATTTGTAGTTAAAACATGCCTATGTTTTCTATTACAGGGTAAACCATAAACATCATCATAAATACTGTATATTAAACCATGGTCTACAGGAATAAAATTGTCAAGTGTGTCTACTTTTTTAAGGTAAGCTGCTAATTCTTCTGTCAT
>JABUQX010105428.1:40000-55000 GCA_015478945.1 Trachelipus rathkii
GTTTAATATTCCTAATATATTTTGTACCATAAAAGTAATAAATGAACAACTTTTCAACAGATGAAAAAAGCTTTTAAAAGATAGCTGAACCTTTTTACCACTTTAAAATCCAAGAACATTATGACTCTAAAAAATACAGTTTAGAGAGAAAAGTAGCATTCGATTCTGTTAAAATACTATGAGCCCTGAGACCCTTATCTCTTTTTCTGAATATTACAAATATAAGGCCACTTTTATTTTTTACATATCAGCTTTTGAAAAAAAACGCGTGATTATTTATGGTGTGTACAAGGCCAGTCACTTGGACGAATTGGAAGTATAAATTCTCTATTACAGATTTTAGAAAATGACTGGCGAAAATGCCTTTTTCTTATTCCTATATATATACTTATATATATATACTATACTATATATTATATATATATATATGTGATATATATATATAATAGTATATATATATATATATAGTATATAGTATATATATTATATTATATATATGATATATTATTATATGTTATATATATATATATAATATTATATATAGATATATATATATAATTATATATATATATAGTTATATATATATATATATTATATAATATTATAACTTATATATATATATATATTATATATATATAATATATATATATACTATTTATATATATATTATACTATATATATATCATATAATATATATTATATATATTCCTTTGGAATATTGAATTTATTTTCAAAATTTATTTTAATAAAAATTTAAGTTTCATTAAATCTAATAAAAAAAAAAAAAATTATCGATTTTTTTTTTTTTTAATTTAAATATGGGTTGTTAAGTTTTAATTTTTATTAATAATTATCGACATAGATAATTTTAGTGCTTCTTTTTATTTATTTATTAAATTTAATGCGTACTTTATTTTTATTTTTTTGTTTTTTTGTCTAGTTTTTCAGATTCGTAACGTCACGCGATAGATGGAATGTTATATATATGCGATTGGATGCGATTGTATTATACTTTCGCGTGACCGTTACGAATTCCAAATAGTCACAGAAATACACTTTCAAAACAGAGTGCTATATAATACCATCACCATATTGATTTTTTATCATCAAACGGATGAAAACCAGACTCTCTCTGCCCGATCGCGCAGCGGGTGTGCGTCCTGTATAGTATGGTATGCTCGCGAACACCTAGATATCCCTCATACCCTGATCAGCAGTATTTCGTTCTCAAATTCTCTATATATATTGTGGTGTATATGTGATGTGGGCCAAGTACTCCTTCCAAGCTCTCTTACTCAGTAGCGAGTGTATCTGCAGTCTCATATACACGGCTTATGCGAGAGAGTCGTCTCGCTACAACCCTCGATACATATCATAACCTTATAGTATATGGTAATACAGAAATCTTAATGGACCAACTGTATTATTCCTAATAGTCTTCTTCTCCCCCTCATGCCTTACTAAAGATATACTGAGGATGGATAGTGTGATAGATTTGAAATTTCGACGAGGTTACGTCTTAAAAAGAGGGTGTACCAAAGTTTAGCAGGGATACGATGTCTGCTAGGACTCTTTAAGGGAATCAAAATAAGTCTTTATGATGATGGGGGTCCTGTGTTTCATGCGCCAATTGCTCAGACCTGGAGTGTTTGTCTAGCCAATCGCAAGAGAATACAGATACCTACTTGCGGTCTCTCTGTGGCCTCGATTTATTTGGCATAGTAACTTAGGCGTGATAATAAAGACCTGCTGTTGACGTATAAGACGACGAGCACGCACTTGTATTTTTTATGGGAGTGTGTAGCAAGTTGAAGGGGATACAATTAATTATAACTACTATCATTGAGGCGTATAAAACTCAAAACCCTAATCCTGTTGAACAGCAATATATTCTTCCCGAAACTTAATAATATCTATATCGTTACTCATCTTCCTCTCACCTATTATCATATTTTGTGATCTCATTTATTCTCACCCTTAGATAGTTCAACAATATAGCGCTTGATGCGATAAGTTTGAAAAATATTCCAAAGCCGCAGTTAGACAATATATTTACTTATGAGGCAGTCAAGAATAACTGCGAACTAGTTTAATAATATCTATTATAGTATATATTAAGTATATATACTTTATATATTAATAATATATATATATATATATATATTATATAATGATATATTATTATAAATATATATCTCAGAAGTAGTATCGGCTGCTATTTGCTCCGTTTCATAGCTAAATATTGCCATAACTCAAGTTATTTTTCGCTCAGGGATACGCCACCACTCGTCTATACGATACAGAGTTTATCTGTCATTCTTAAAAAAGTAGAGTGATATATATAAGTTACTTACTCAAAGCTTGAAGGGAATTAGTAGCTCGATCATATAATTTCTATAAGAGCACGCCTGAAGGTAGATGATAAAATTTTAATTAACATAAATGACATACACGGACCAAATAATATAAGATACCATAACTATACTTATATATATAAAATATTATATTAATATATATATTACTATAAAAAGTTTTTACATTGGTTTTAAGTTTAAAATGATATGTAAGTTAAGCCAGCTTCTAATATATTTCTTAAATTGTATGTTGTTGTAAAATAAATTTCTTTATATGTATCAGTTCATAAGCATAAGCTACAGACGTCGGGAGATTGAATGTGATGACCTTTGTTATAGTTCACTACTTTTTAAAATTGTATTATGTGGTCATGTTGGGCCTTTTTATACCTATTATAGTGAATTTATAGAGCACCTTAGGCGCACATGAGTTAGTGAGCATAATATTCGTATACGGTTCAGCTATTTCACCCCTTCTGATATATCATATATGTAATATACTATATATATATACTATATTAGATATATATTATATATATATAACTAATAATATATATTTAATATATATATTAATATATATATATATGGACGGCCACACGGAACGGATAGGCAATAAATTTTTAATCTAAAAAAATATTTTATCGCAGTAATATGTAGATACATATAAATATGAATTTGTATACATATGGGCAGAATAATGTTAAATATTTTTCCCTATGGTACTCTAGGGGTAGTAAAATTAGGTGATTAGGTTATAGGTTAGTTTAGATCATGAGTTCTAAGTCATCCCTAGGAGAAAAAATATTATTATATATTCGTATTAAATAAAAAAAGGGATTTAGTTAACCCTTACTCAAAATTAATAGTTTGTCTACTTCATTATTCTATTTATCGGATTGACCGCTCGACATTATTATTACTTGCTTACATTTAATTCATATAAGTAATAGTCTTGATTACAAAACAAACTAGATCCAAAAAACAAGATTTTAAAATAAAATGGTAATATTGCTTTAAAGTTTTCATTCCCCCCTCTCCCTCACCAAAATAAATATTTTCATTTTTATATTAAATTTTAGTTTTATATTTAGAAATTTATTTTATCATATATTTAAGTAATTTTTATATAAATATTATATATATGATATTATGATATTGTGTAATATATATTATTTAATATTATATATATAATATATATATATATATATATATAGTATATTATATATTATATATTATATGATATATTTATATATATAATTAATATATATATATATATATATATATATATATTATATAAAAATATATATATAATATATATTAATATATATATATAGTTTATATATTATATATTAATTAATTATTATTTAGAGATAATATATTATGTAATATATATACTATAATATATATTATTAATATGGTATTATAGATGCTAGGTAGAATATATGTATTTATCTTAGAAATTCGCGTTATGGGATAATATTTTTAAAACAAATTAAATAATATATTAAAAAGCAAATAAAAACGATTAAAAATTGTTATTAACGGTATTAATTGACAATTAGCTTAACTCTTGATTAAAATGGATTTCCTTGCTATTTCCTGCAGTAGGAATTATATGATATAACCAATAACACATACGCTTATCTCTTGTTTTTTTCGTGTAAGTTTTAATCTAATGAGTGTTGTATAGAAAAAGAATAGATGAGAGAAGATAGAGATAAGTAGAGAGAGAGATGTAGATAGAGACAGAGTATGAATAAGCATATGAATATGAGAAGTAGATAAAGATATCGGATGAGAGGAGATGAGATTAGATAGAAAGATAAGATAGATATATATAGCAAGAGAGAGAGAGAGAGACTATATATATTATTATATGCTAGAGGCAGAGGAATCAAGCAGTATAAAAATATATAAATTGCTGACAATAACATATTTTTAAGAAATAAGTGAGTTGAGTAAGCTGATTAATTTACGACTTTCTTGTCCTACATCTTGTAGTAAGGCAAATTTTTTAGATGCACGTTCTGTTACAAACGATCCCACACCACAACTAACTAATATAAGGTACAATGGTGCCGTTTACGCATACATCTTCATACCAAAACAAAAACAACAAATACTATATACACACACACGTTATTTATTAATATATATAATATGTATATAAATTTATTCAAATAGTATCATTTATCTATATTTCGTTAAATACCCTATATAGTCGAAATTATTTTTAATACTAGTAATTTAATATTAGATATCTTCATACTTTGAATGATACATCTCTGATACTTTTTAAATAGCCATATCATTAATATATATATATATATATATATATTAATATATATATTATATATATATATATATATATACTAATATTAATATATATTATATATATATTTAATATATAATATATATATTTATATATTATTAATATATTAATTAATATATATAATATATAATATATATTACTATTAATACTATATATATATATTATTATATATAATAATTTGCACAAATTGTTATTGATGAAATTTATTTATTATATTTTTTAGCAAATTATTTAATAAGTTTACTAAATTTATCTGATTCATTTACCACTAAAAAATTAATATAAATGTTATTCCCATTTGATACTATTTAAATAAAATTCTAATAATAATAAAAATACCATAATATAACCCTATTCTCTATTAATAATAAACAGTGATCATTATATTTATATATAATATATATTATATATTAATATATATATAATATAATTAATTAATATAACTATATATATTCATATATATATATATTATATATATAGTATACTATGCCTCCTCGTTCTTAATATACAGTTATCAATATGTTAGCTCTAGATAGAACTTATAAGGATTATATATCCAAAGCTTTAATGATTTCTCAGTGTTCGTTAGTTTTTGTCATAATTCAATCTACTTGTAGATACTATTAATAAGGATACGTTATAAGAGACGAAAGTAAGATGAATGAGATAAAATAAAAGTGAATAATAATAATGAAAGTAATGAAAAAATTATAGTATATATTTGATGTGATTGCTAAAAGTTGTAATAAGAATAAATAATAAGATAGAATTGGGATACAACTGAGAGGAGCAAGTGGGAATAAATAAAGTGAATCATATAATAAATAAATGCATAAAATAATAATAATAATGAGTAACTGAGAGATAATTAAGAATATAGTAGTACAGGTTTTGAAAAGCTATATCATGGACAAGCTCCTTCCTGTATATTTGCAAGAGCTTAAGATTGTTAGCAATAAAGAATTATAAAAGTACACTTAAAAAATTGCTTACAGTGTACTAGTTATATGTAATGTTAAGTGCCACCTATGATCACATTTAAGCTCTCTGTGAGAACATGAGATCTTGTCATAAGAAGGAAAAACGCTCTTTTTCTGATTATATTGCTCTCATATGTCTTAGAAATTATATATATTATATTTGCATATAAGTAACTTTTAATGAGTGTGAATTAATGAAATATCCGTCATTGTTAATAGGTAGAGTAGAAAATCACAATTTATATATATTTTGTAATTTAAATTCCTCACCTGATTTAAATCTAAATTATCTTATACGTCCTCTTCTCCTCCATGTTCATTTGATTATCCATTAGTTTTCCCCTTAGAGGTTCTAAACATTATGCTCGGTGTGAAAGTTAAATATTTTCTGATAATGGCCATAGTTGTCCAATAGTTTATTTGTTAATTAAGGTAACTACTGGAACTTAGTTATAATAATTAATATATTGTAATATATATAGTATAATATATAATATATTTATATATATAGAATTATATATAATAATATTATTATATAATATATATAGTAATTAATCTCTTTCTATCTGTTGCCTATTCGTCATCTAAACTATAATTTGTATATATGATAAGACTTATTTGCTGTTTTCTCAAGTATTATCACTTCAATTTTTAAGATGAGTAATTTAAACTGATAAAGCCTCAGTCTATAATATAGATCTACTCCTCCAAGTCCTCTCACTAATAGTAGGCTTCTCGCTCCTATGATTATGAGCAGCTAGGCATGCAAAGAATTCATGGAAAAATAAAATATGCTAAACTGATGAATTCGTCTGACCAAAATACTTGAAAGATACTAATATAAAAGTTTTACAATGGGTTATTTAGGAAGTAGCAGAGAAGAGTGTTCGTCATATTGACTCTAAGGTATACTTTATATCAATCTAAGATTCTTTGATTGTGCGTGCAGCGTAGTGATTAAAGATATGATACTCCTCGCTTATTTACACATGTTGCAAAATGTATTCGCCTTTAATAATATTGATTGTATGTTGATGTCATGAGAACTTGTCACATAAAGAAAATTCAGAACACGTGCTTTATTGATCATGAAACAATTATCATAGATCTAAGGCATTATCTTTTGCTTATCAACGTGCATATACCGCTAACCTCGCCGATTTCTTATAGTGTTTGCCAGCTACAACAAAAAAAATAAATGAGTAATAGAACTACACTTAAACGTACTTTGATATAGGAATATCTATCGCCATACTTACAGCCGTATTAGCTCTTTATTTGGGATATGTCATCTTCCTTACAATAGACTCAAAATTTGTTTACAGATTAATTTAATATTATCTATTTCATATAATTTTTTTTATTTGTTATTTATTTTAGTTTTATTTATAATATATATTTAAAAAAATATATTTAATAATTAATATATTAAATATATTATTATATATATAATATATATATATATATTATAATATATATATATTATTAATATATATATATAATATATATTATATATATATATATATATATATATATATATTATTAGTATCGTAATGCAGCTTAAGATGTCATTTTTTTTTCCCGCAATTCCTGCGAGTGATACGTACGGTATATGCTCGGATGTTTTTTGAATTTAACATCCGCGTGGTATATATGCGTGAGGTAATGCGGATGTTGGGTATATTAATTCACTAGTATATATATATTATTATTATATAATATATATAATTATACTTATAGTATATTATATATTATGTGCATGTTACAAATTATATATTATATATGTTAATGTCAAGTCTGAAATCTGAATCATGGAAATTATATAATATATTAACATGTATGTGATACCAAATTAGTGGTTGAATGCATTTATTCTTTTATATCATTGACACACACTACACAACATACACACACAAATATACATTTATATTATATATATATATATCAAGAATTTTTAAGCCGTTTATATATCTATTAAATATAAATTGTTATATCATTTATTTTCACGTAAAAAGATAACAATTTCTTACATATCACGCAATCTTCTTATTCGCTATATCCTTCCGGACCTTAATGAAAGAAATTTACAATGGATTATATACTTTTTTACACTAGTTTATTGATAAATATCATAAAACATTAGAGTGAAGGTCCATTTTATATGATAAAAATCATATTCAATTTTTCTTCACTTTTCTGTGATAGAGTCATGTTTCTCTTCTATACTTACTATACATACTAATAGTATATTATAATCCCTATAACCAATATTGCTATATATAACTTATCTCTACATATATATAGGAGAGAGAGAGACGATTGGTGAAATACTAGTTCGGACCAGGATCATAGGTAATATCGTATTTCAAATATTTAAAATCTCAATAAAGTTGTATGATATAAATAAACCTAATATTCTGCAACTTTCCATCAGACTCGCTAAGATCAGCATTTTATCTAGTCTATTTTCTTGGTTGATAGTTATCAATCATTTATGTACTACAAGCTTTTGGTAAATGCATATAGTTTTCTACATCCATCATACTGGCTTGGAGAATTATTCTCAGTGAACCTAGTTATTGAAATTTACTTTAAGAAGGTATTGGTTCTGTAGATTTCGTTTTTCTTCTTTATTTTAATTTGTGAGCTATATATATGTATAACTGAAATTACTATTTAATAATATAGTTATGATTCGAACGGTAAAGTTTATTCAGTTATTGACAATCACCAAATAGATAACGATTTAATATTTTAATACTTAGTTGATACTAAAAAAACTTATAGTTATGTATATTATATATAACGGATCTTAGATAAGTTGCAATAGTAAATTTAAGATCATTAAATTTCCACAGAACCAAAGCGTTTTATAAGCTCTTAAGTTTTTATTTTAACATTTATATACTATGTCATACAATCATTTATATATAAAAAGTCAGTCACCTAATACAATTATCTATTTGGGCATGTGTGGTGTTCTCAGATATTTTTGCTTTTTCTTACTTTAAGTCTCTGTATATTGAGATTAAATGATACATCTGTATACTTATGCTATAGCTGATAGTGATGAGAAGCTATGACATATATTTGTGATGTTCACACCTTACACTCCAATTGGATCATCTCTGTTGATCTATCTGAACCTCAATACTATAGAAACTAATAAGTCAATAAGTGACGATCGTGATTCCTCAATTCGATGTGAACAGGCAAGATGTGTATGTCATAAGTACTTATATCATTAGTCATACTCATCTTTATATATATGCTTTTGCCACTATCAGATATCTAATGATGAATCATTTTTCATATAATATTACAAGATACTCTTCGTCTTATTTAATAATATTCTAATAACTCTGCTCAATAATAAAAATATCGAAATGTCGACACACAACGCTAGGCGCGCTAAGCAGAGCAGCGATAGAGCGAATGATGTGATAAAATGCAGGGTATCTCATTTTTTTAAAATACTATACCTCCTCCCGCCGCTCGCCCCTCCCACAAGAAATAGTAACTTTTTTGTATGACATACAACCTACTCCTACTCTCTTCATTCTCTCTCTCTACTTCATCTCATCTCTCATTCCTCTACTCTCTTTATACTCTATATTTCTTTTCATCTACTACATAATAATAATAATTAATATATATATATATTAATATATAATATATATATATATACTTATATATAATATATATATATATATATATATATATATAATATTAATATTAATATATATATATAATATATAATATATATATATATATTTAATTATATAATATATATATAATATTATAGATATATATATATATATATTATAATATATTATTAATATATATTATATTATTCATATTTTATGTTAGTGTGGAACAACCATACAATGACCTACATCAAATCCATCACCGAGTTGTGAGATATAAAAAATATTAATCCATATTCCGAATCAATGGGCGAACATTTTCTCACAAATATATTCTAATGATGATTTTAGGGATATAGTAGTAGGTTGCCAAAAATCTCATAAGAATAAGTGTAGTAGACGGGGGTAGTAGGAATATCAATACCCATATACTAGTCAATATTATTTTAACTCTATACGTTTTTTTGACAGTTGATGATACCATATACATTCTTTCCTGCTAATTCATTGAGTTCAGTGTAGAATGATATAAGTGTATCCGCTGTTTATATGAAATCTAGTGTAAAAAGAAAATAGAGAGTGGAAGGAAAATTATTTATGTGTAGAACAAAATAATCAGCCTAACAATTCAAGTGTAGAGAGAAAATACTATTTAAATGAAATCTCTATAAGTATGAAGAAGCTGCTAAGCAAACATCACGATTGCTGACCACATATTCTATGTTCATATATTAACATAGTATTTCTCTTAATCTTTATTTCAGTTATGTACATTCATATATGTGCGAGCAACTAACCTTAAATAATGAGTGTTATATACAGGAAGTGTAGGACAAAAGAAATCAAAAATGGTTTCATGAATTTTGGGAAGAACGTACAAATAATCTCCTAAGAGAAGTTACTCTGATTCATATTCTCGAGATGATAATGTATACTATCTCTCTCGTTTTTCTTTTTATTATTTACGAATTATCAATGTTTTTGAAATGAGATTAAAACAAGTTGAAATAAAATTTATACATTTTAGTCTCATAACTCTCTCAAAATATATATATAATTATTATATGTGTGAAGTGACAGCATAAAATATTTCTACAAATTAGTTAGCTTTATAAATAGATAAATTATATTATTTATATCGACTCGCAATAAATTTAAGGCTCAGTCTACTGATATTGATTAATATATAAATAGAGGCTTGTGTACTCCCTAGTATATAAGACACCATAGATATCTATCTAAGTCCAAATAGTATATTAAAGATACTCTCTATTAAGTACTGCTTGTAAGTAATATGGTAGATACCCTCAATACATGAGTTTTTTTGGAATACTTTACCCTATATATATGAACAGAGATTAGGTCAGATCACTCAGCTCATAAAGTGAGTGGAACTGCATCTTTGATCGCTACACCCAATTTGGGGATAACTCGTACTCAAATATATGTATATATATTATTAAATATATATATTTAGTATGTATGGTGGAACTGATTCCAAAATTTTACCAGCGATGCCTATTTCTGATTCCGATTTCTATTAGATGTCACAGTCATAAAAGTGCCGGATTCGCTCTCTTACCTACCCTCCTACTCTCTCTCTCATCTTCTCCTCGTCTACTCTATCTCATAGATCTACTTCTTATACTATATATTATATATATATTACTATTATATTTATATATATATTATATTATATATATATATATATAATATCATTAATATACGGTATATATTAACTATATTTAAATAATATTATATATAATTATATATATATATATATTATAATATATATATATTATACTCAAATTTAATCCATATACATTGCCTATTTAATCATTCCCCAAAGATTAAAGGGGGTGATTAGATAGTTTGTATGATGCTATCAAATACATATATGCACCTGGTGTAAGATATTCTCATGATAGTACAAAACTCAAAATTTACGACAGGACGGTTAACGATACGCCTTGCTCTAGTGGCATATCTCATAGTTGAAAGGGTTTCTTTATAACAAGTGCTGGACGGTGACAACGCTAGAAACAATATTACTATATAAATAAAAACAAAAAATTTCAAAGCGTGTATGTTAGTAAACAATGTATATTAAATTAAATTTCATACTACCTGAGGATCATCCTCACAATTTAATATATACCAAGTACGCTATGTATAGAAAAGTACCAATATTAATTGAAATCATGGTTTATTATATTATTATTATATATATATATTATTATAATATTATATATATATAATATTAATATTATATTATATATATATATATATATATATATATATTTATATATATATATATTAATATATATAAATTATAATTATACTAATATATTATATATATATATTAATATATAATATATATATATATATATATATATATATATTTAATATAATATTAATATTATTATATATATATTATTACCATTGCTCAACATCTGTATGAGTGTAAACTTGTCTCACATGTGTATATATGTGTGTATATTATTAGTCTCTAATTCTTTATAATATATGTGTGTGATGTTGTCGTAGTGTGTAGGTGTTGAGTTGATGTGTGATGTGTAATCTCTGAGTAATCAAATTATTACTTCTGATTTATTATCTCAAGGATGGTAGTTGCAATGGTTGCAGTGGCGGTATTTGCAGGTTAAGTAGTCGATGTTAATAAAGAGAATTCAAATTGTGTCTTCTTGCCTCTACATGTGAGTCTGCAAATAAATTAATTAAAAAACGATCTCAAGTTTATTATTATTGTTTCAAATTTTTATATATACTTTCTTCATTCATTTTTAATACTAACGTATTATAAACATATTATATTAAATTAACATTAAGTTCTAATCTTTCATTTATATGCATAAATATATTGAATTCATGTTAGGTAATATTCATTTATCTATGACAACTAAGTAGTTATACTGGTATGAAATGATTATAATAGTTAGTATTCCTTTTTAAAGTTTTAAAATTAATTACAACATGTAGGTGAAGCCAACGTCACAGCCATATACTAGATTCTCTGATATTGATAGTTTAAAAATATTTTATATATATATTATTATATATAATATATATATATTAATATATTTATATATATTTATATCTATTTAAAATAAATAGATATTATTATTTACACTGTGGAATACCATCTCATCTGAAGAGAATTCTTGACACTAGTCTTTTTACACAGTCCCACATTTCTACTCGATTCTTTGTTATTTAATAAGTGTAGCGTATCGGTAGGCAATATGTTAACTCCTCTCTGAGTCTAAAGAAATTAAATAAATTATAACGACTTTATTACCTATTATTAGCTAAAGCTAGGCAACTTTAGATGTGCCTGACGACTCAGTATGCTCAGTGCTTAATTTTTTTTTGATTTAGAAATAAGCCCCATTAAATTGTCATTTACAAGAAATTAAATTATAATTAATATTATTAATAACATATATAATAATATTATTAATATTAATAAATTTAATTATTAATTGTATGTCATAAAAATCATATGATCATACTCGTTACGACTTATATAATTCATATATATATTAATTTAAAATATATATATATTATTAGTACTCAACCATGAGTCTCTATGTAGAAAAACGAGCTTGTAAGTCACAAACTCTTCTCATCGTGAACTACTTGTAGCTTGACTCTTATGCAGACTCCTATATTGCTATATAAAAATGCTTCTCACATTATACTGTATACTTAGTTATAATCTGTAAATAATATTCTGTTTGTGTGATTTATATGTTTGTATGCTTCTTGTTAATAATATAACGCTTTTTCTACTAATTTTTGAGTCGGTTATTAATTAATATTATAATTTACATGAATGTAGAGATGCTACTTCCGTGTAACTAAATATCGCTCTCTCGTTGGTTTAATAGAAATTAACCGAGTGTGAAATAAGTTGGAATCGTATTTCTAACCTTTAGTTTCTCTTATAAAACTTATTTTAACTCACCTCTCTTTTTTCGAGAGTGGGTGTGGTGTCTGTGTGAGGTCCCTCATGTGATCATATGTAAATGCACAAATGAGTGTAAGATCTCATAAATATGCGTTGGAACTCTTATCTAGGTATCGTGACCTGCTAAGCTCATGTATTTCATATTATGTGTAAACCCATTCACTTTTTACTCTGTCAATTAGGTTCAGCTTAAGTCCCTGGGAATGTAATAAAATTGACAGGATAATATATAGTATATATACCTATTAACTTAATATATTATATATAATAATATATTAAATTATATATAATATATTATTATATACTTATTTATTATATATATATATATTATATATATATATATATATATATATTTATTAATATTATAATTATATATTATATTTAATATAATATATACTATATTATATTATATATATTAATTAATATATATATTAATATATATATTATCTATATTTTGTATACTACTACTTCAATGATACCCAGCCTATCCCTTAAGTACGCCACTGATATATATATATATATATATATATATATATAATATTATATATTAATCTTATATAGCTGATTTTATTAAATGCGCTTAAATTTATATTTTAAGCCGGTTATTAAACTTTTTGTCGAGCATAATACATTGTTAATTGCTTAGTATGTGGCCACATAAGGTAATAGTGGAATGTTATATATGTATTTAGTAGGTTAACAATTTCTGACCTCAAGGCAGAGTGAATCACTAATAAACTTCATTATTATATATATACATTATATTATATAATATTATAATAATATTATATATATTATATTATATATATATATTATTAATATTAATATATATATATATATATATATATTATATATAATAATATATATTAATATAGATTAAATATATATTATTAATATTATTATAATATATGTGTGTTCATTAATTATGCTAACACGTACTAATTAAAGAAGAATTCAAAAACGAATAAATATAATTTTAATTTATTCGCTGCTACAAATGGTTGATGGGAACACCGAGGCAATGAAAATGTATTTACTTAAAATTCAGCCGCGCATGATAATTACACTATTGACAAAAACCCATGGTCCTCTCTCACTCGTTTGAACACAACATGAATATATGAATTATAATACGAGTTACAAAATTTTTTTGCATTTTCCTCAAGACTCGATAAGTGATAAATTTTATCATTTTTTTGTTTAATATAAAATAAAAATTTTATAATTTCTTTAAATTTGAAGTATACTCTTATGAAGTGCATAAATAATCATTTATTATTTTGTAATTAAAATGCAGGACTTCTTAAATTGTAAGTGCAAAAAAATAATGAACATATTTCTCATACCCGTTATCTCAGTGGCATTACCCTAGATTTCTTTTGTATTCAGATATATCAATTATCCAAGGAGGAAAACTGCATAATCTCCTTTATTAACTGTTATTAAAAGGGGCGAAGCATTAATTATATTTTATATTAGCATAGGACAGCCAAATGCTGAAAGTTACCTTTGTTCGATTACGAGATCGTAATGATAGAATATATGACTCTCTTAATATAAATTTTCAATATTTTATATATATATATTGGCTCATGTCAATTTTTATTATATCTTCAATTTTTTCAATATATAATGTGTTCTATTCCCTTTAAGAATTGAGTCATCTTTTAAGATGAAGATCGTATTAAGCGCATTT
>JABUQX010105429.1:0-43066 GCA_015478945.1 Trachelipus rathkii
GGGAATGTTGGGTGTTCTTCGCTAACTATTCTCCCACAAAATTTTCAAACACTATTTTAAGCCAGGTGGGCAACACTGTTTGGAAGCAGTTTCTTGTATTTATGATGAATATCGGTGGGAAATTTTCTAAGTAGAGCGAGCTCTAACCGTGGCGTTCCTTCTTTCCGCTCTCGGAGTGAAAGGTCTCTCTGGTCTGGCTGAGCCTGGGAAACAAGGTGTCCTAGGGTAATGTAGCTTAGGGTAAAATTGCTGAGTGGTATTTTTTTCGAATTGTGAATACTATTTTGGTGCGGACTACATATGGGTAGCGCCCTGAGAATGATGGGACGAGACTATCCTACCTTTGTGGGAAGTGTATGGGTAGCATACATAATTAGTATAGCAGAAGTCTGTTGAACGTACAGAGTTTTCGGTTGAACTTCTATGCTCGCCCTTCCTCCTCCTTGATCTTGGATCTTCGAACTCCAAAAATTAGGGAGGGAATAGTCCAGGAGAATCCATTGTGAACTTCTATGGTTGGGAATCTGGAATTGTTTAACAGGAAAGGGCAAAGCACAGACCGTCTACCAGAAACCTACGTATCAACAGGACTCTTATACTAACCTGGTATGCTAACATACACTACACACAAAGGTTGGGAAATATTCTTCGTCAACGAATTTCTCCAGGGCCTACCCGCGATATGTAGTCCACCCAAATAGATCTAGCACTCTGAAATAATACAACGAGGCACTTGTTACCAAAAGCTACATTACCTAGACACACTTTTCACAGGTGGGGCACATAACATCGATGGCCAGGCTCATGCCAAGAGCAGATAAGGAGTTTTTAACTCCTGCTGAGGAGATGGAAGAAAAGAGGAGCCCGCCCAGGCGAGCACTCGTGCCTTTTACTTAATACATCCCAACACCTTAGATAAATCAATCATACAACCCATACAAAAGAAAACATAGCATTTCCACCAAACCATAGTTGTATGCTCTGATCAAAAGCTGTTAAGAAAATTATACTGAGAGGCATGCTCATAACAAGAACACCAAACTTTCATCTCCACCCTGCGACTCCAAATCAGCCCATTTCCTGCACTACAATATTGATGCAATCAATGTCAATCTACCTATATAGGAAAAACAGTTGACCTAAAGAGGCGTATCAATCACATAATACGACCTCCACTCCAGATCAACAGAATCTCAGCTTGAGTCAAACATAGTGCATCCCTTAAATACCACCAGCTAGACTCATACCTTCGCATCACACTGACTAGAACAACATTCTGACATACTTCTCCATGATACATTTATCGTTAACATTTACTAGGAGGAGTGTTCTCATCTTTAACTGCAACGAGACGGGCCATGAACAAATGGCAAGGGAGAAATTGAATGACCATTCATTGCAACACATTTTGCTAACGGCAAAAAAATGGCAACTCATCGGCTGACAACCATCAAATCTCATCAACCAGACTAAGACCGCTACGTAACTTTTGAATTAGCTTTTCGTTTTCCCAGTTACTTAAGATCTCGTCTCTTTAACGTAAGATGGAATTGATAAAGGTGCAAAGTATAAGGCAAGACAAAGCTTCGCTATGTTTGAACTACGATTTGTAATGATTAAATTTTAGTGTAAACGTATTTATGTAAATTGTTACTGATACAACATCAAGCTGATACAGGGCGCTCAGACGAGCGCATTTTTTTCTTATGAGAGGGGTTTAGCCCCTTTTTGCAACTGTATCAGTCAGGAACGGATATTACAGAGCTTGCGGGGCTCGTTCTTAGATGCGGCCATTTTAAGTAGGAGTGATAATCACTAATATCACGGTATGTGAACTGCATATAGTTGTCATATTATCATAGTATTAGTGTATAGACGATATAACTAGTTATACTGATATAGTATGTACTGACCGAATGGGTATAACTATATTTATCAAGCTATATAGTATATAATTATATATACTATTATATATATATATATACAAGTTAATCATATATACTATTTTTTTTAAATATATTGATATACTATGTTTTAATAAATTATACGTGTATGATTAGGGATTCATTACGTATTATTATATTGTATATATATACGTAGTTATCTATAATAGTAGCCATATAATATATATATATAGTATATCTATATATACTATATATATATATATATATCAGTATATATATATATATATCAATATAATTATATAATATATATATATAGTATTATATATACTAATATATATATATATATATCTATATTATATATATAATATATATAAATTGAATGTTAAATTTTTAGTAAAAAAAATAATACTAACCCAAGATAAAACATGTTTTAACGTTTTGTTTAAAGAAAAAATCGGAAATTTACCAAAAAAATTAATGGTGAAAAAATAATTAATAATTTAGCAATAAATAAAAACAAATGAATAAATTCTAAAAAGGTTGGAACTTCTTTAAAAAATTATACATAACATATATATAATAACGCACTCTTTTTAAAAAGACTTATACTATTATACTATATAGTATATAATATTATATATATATATATATATATATATATCATATATATAATATTATTAATTATATATATATATATTGATATTATATTTATATATTCTGAGCGACGCATGGGCATGGTCACACGTGCGTGTACACGGTAGCGGGCACGTTCACCCTGATGGTCCTTTATCCTGGCGCCCGCCCCCAGCGTACGAACACCGATCCACACCCCATCACCCGCAGCATCCTTCTAGTGCCGGCCCCACAGAAACGTGCAGCAGACGTTAGTGATACGTGGGTAGGTCCGTTCCAAGTCATATATATATAATAATACTAATATTACTAATAATATAAACTTATATATAATATCATATACTATAATATAATATAATACTTTATAATATATTATCTTATATATATATTATATATATATATATATATATATATATATTATATATCTAATATATAATCTATAACCACTCCCAGGAGGGCTTTCGCCCTATCAGTTTGTTCGGCATCTTCTTCTTCTGGACCGAACCTGTTATCCCTAGATCACTCTAGAACTAGAATCTTCTTCCATTAGGCCTTAACTCATTCTCCCAGAGCTCTGCAGAAGATCGTGCTTCTAAGTGCATAAGATTCCAACGCTGGTCGAAGAGTAATAAAAGCAAAAAGGAAAGGACGGGTTGCTAGCCTGGTCGCCCTAGACCAGGCGAAGAAAATCTTCATATCCCTGACTGCGTCGTATATCATCATGGATATATATATTATATATATATTTAATATATATATATATATATATATATATATATATATATTATATATTATATATATATTATATATATTAATATATTAATATATATATATATATTATTATATATATATAGTATATATATATATATATATATATATATATATATATCTATATTAATATATATATATATATATTATATATATTATATTATATATTATATATATATATATAGTATATATATATATATATGATATATACTATATATATATATAGTATACATATATAATATAAATTATTATATATATTATATATATATATTATATATATATAGTGTATAATTATATATATATCATATCTATATATATATATATATATATGTTATATATAAATATATAATATATATAATATATATATAACTTTATATATTATATATATATATATACTATATATCTATATTATATATTTATATATATATAATATATATATATTCGCTTGAATCTTTCAATTCATATCACTTTTATTTTTATTTTTTATTTTCTCAGAAATTTTCGCATTTCTTGACTTTGTGTTTCAACTACTCTAATAATGCATTAAAGCTTTTTGGAAGAAGGTTTAAAGTCTGGTTTAGAGTTATTGATGTGACTACCTGTACTAATCCCTATTCTATGAAATACGTTTCCAGAATATGTATTCTTCTCTTTCGGCATTTGTTATTCTATACTATACTATATATTATATATATATATATTATAATATATATATATATATATATATTATATATAATATATAATATTATATATATATATTAAGTATATAGATATTGAATATACTTAGTATTTATATATATATCTGATATATACAATATATATCTTATATTATATATATATAATTTATTATATTATATATAATATTATTTATATATATATATATATAATATATATATATATATTTATAGTATATATATAATATAATATAGCTATATTATATAATATCCCCTAACTGCCTCTCCTACTACCACCTACTACCTATATATCTAACCTACCTACCACTACTCCCCCTATCTACCTATCCCTCACCCCCCTCTCTACTCTAATATCATCCCATCACCCTACTCTCACCCTACTATCCCTCACTATACTACTACCACCTAACCCCTACCTATATATACCACCTCACCTATCCCTACCCCTCTACGCCTCACTACCTCACTCCTCTATCACCCCTACTATACTCCCCTACTATACCATCACCTTATACTATATACCTATACCCCTACTCCTCACTACTTGACGGCATATCACCATTTCTTCTCTGCATGGCAGCAAGGTTTCTGCTGTCCGGGTGCTATTTCTATAAACAAATAACACCATTTGACGAAAATAACAATACTCGCCGTCAGACGGATGGTTTTCTGTCCCTTGCACCGGAGCAACAGACGCATTGAACGACTTCCTACGTCAACGCGAATCGACCGCTTGAGACGCCTTGCTCTCTCTTCTCCCACACTTACATGATTCTACTCTTCGGCTATCGGCCGGAGAATCCAAGCGCTACACCCACATCGCAATACAAAACGATCTGCTCACTCTAAAGTATTTCGCCTGTTTTGCATATACTGGGCTTTGACACGTCACTCGCCTAAACCTGTCTGCTTACAAGAGCTTTCACAAATCTAACGACACTATACTTATACAACTTATATATACCTATAGTGACTACTCATCTTCCTACTCTCACCTCCTCATCCCCTACCTCATCCCTACCTCTCCTATCTACCCCTAATACCTCATCTCACCTACCCTCCATATCTCCACCCCCCTACTCTCTACTCACTCTCACTATCCCTTACCCTCCATATACCCCTCCTCTATACCCCACCTACCCTCATCCCCTACTCACTACTAACTCCCCCCCTACTCACCTACACTACTACCTAATACTATATATATAAATATACATATATATCTATATTAATATATCATTATATATAATATACTATATACCTTAGCTAGCTATAGACTACTATACCCATCTCACTATATACTACCCTCTACTACCCTCACCCCCCCCCTTCCCTCATCACTATTATACCCTACCCCTACTCTACCCTCATACTCCACCCCTCACCTACCTCACTCTCCTCATATACTCTCTACTACTCCCTACCTCACTCACTCACTCCTACCTCCACCTTCTCTCAATCACCTCCTCACCCCTACCCCCTATACTCTCACCTACCCTCATACCTCCTCCCCTACTACCCCTCCCTACCCTCACGCCCCTCACTAAACCTACCCCCTCCCCCCGCCCTCACCTCCTACCTATCTACCCTACTACTCCCCCCCTCCCACTCACTCACCTACTACCTATACACTATTACTCTATAGCTTGAATATCTATCTATACCTACTCATACTCAGCTCTTCTATCCCTACCCCTACTCACCTCCCTATATCTCTACCCCCTCACCCCCCACCTACCCCCCCTAATATATACCTTACTACTATATACCTATATACCTACCCCCTCCTCCCCCCCCCCCCCGCCCCCAACCTATATACTACTACCCCCTATATACCTAATACCCCTACTCACTAACTACTTACTCTAGCCTATACTACTACTATATACCCCAATATACCTATCATACTACCCTACCTACACCTATATCCCATACTACCTCCCCTATATATAATATCTTAATATATATAGTATATATATATATATATTAATATTTATTATATACTACATTTTATATATATATATATATATATCTATATATATATATTATATATTATATATATATATTATATATAATATTATATATTATATTATATATATATATATTATATATATACTGTTATAATATATATGATATATATATATATATATATATATATGATATATCATATTATATATATCTAATATTTTTATATATATATATAGTTATGTATAGTATATATTTATATTTATATATATTATATATTATATATATATTATATATAGTATACTTATGGAATATATATATTATAGTAATATATATATATATGGTAGTAATATATATATATATATGTATATATATTATAGTATATATCTTATATATTTATATATATATTATATATATATAGATGATATATATAAGTATATTAATATATATATAATATATATATATATATTATATTATATATACATATATATAGTATTATATAGTATATATATTTATATATATATTTATATATTATATATATATATATATATATATATCTATATATATAAAGTAAATATATATATTTGTTCTATATATATATATTTATAGTTTAATTATATATATATATATATATATATATATATATATATATATATAGATATATATAATTATATATTATATATAATTGAAATAAGTCTGGAGAGTAACGCTCCTAGAACTGAACAGCTGGATGTCATTTATGACATTCCTTCCTTTTCTTATTACTTGGCGACGTGTAAATTATACTTATATATATTATATATATAATGGTATATATTATATTATGTATATTATCTTATATATTATAATATATAGTACTATTTATATTATATATATATAGTATATATATATCTCTTAGTTTCTGTTATCTGAAGGTAAATTTATGTCAAGCCCTTTCTTCTGAAGATTTTCTGCCTGTGAGTGGGTAGTGTAATTATATATAATATATATGGTATATATATATATATATATATAATTATTTTATATGATATATATATCTAATATATTATATATATATATATGTATATTATATGTACATATTTTACATTTATATAATATATATAAGTTATATTTATATTTATATAAGTATATATAGTATATATATTAATATTATATATAATACTATATATAATTATATATTATATATATATATATATATATATATATCTATAGTATATATTGTAAATATGTATTATATATATATAGTTTAGTATTTATATAAGTTAATATATATATATCTATATATAATATTATATAATATGATGAATATATATAGGACGTTATATATAGTGATGTGATATAGTAGTACTTATAATCTAGTAGTATAATTACTATTAAGTTATTATATTATATATATATACGGTTATATTTATTTATCTTATGCTAAATATAAGGTTTAGCTTCAATTTATTATATTAATCCTATAATATGTTATATATATAGTATTAAGATATATAGTATAATTAGTCGTAATATATATATTATATATCGTAATAAGTTAGTGAGCTGTATAAGAGGTATTGTAAGTATAAGTATAATTATTTACTAGTAAGTGAAGGCGTGAGTAGATTATACTTATATATTACATCTATAGCGTTCTCGTGATGGTATAGTTACAATTTTTATATATATATATAGTATTTAATGACTATATACGAGAGTAGGCGATGCTTACTTATTTTATATATATATATTTTATATAGTATATTATATATATCTATTATCATATGTATAATATATATTTATATGAGTATATATATAGTATAAATCTATATAAAGTATACAGTAGCGTATATATATAAATATACTAATATATATATATCTTTATATATATATATATATAACTATATATATTATATATATATATATATATATATATATATATTATATATATTATATAGTATATATAATATATATTAATATCTAATATTATTATTATCAGAGGCGACTGCTGCACTCGTTGCTATCGTGCTAACTCGTGCTACCGGCTCAACAGGAGTTAACATTTTAGAACTATCTATTTTTGCAAATTTATAATGTTTGTAATAAATTCTCTTATTTTTTTGGTAAAGTTGGTCAAATAAATGAATTATTTATAATATAATAAATAAGATTAATACAATTGTAAGAAAAAGGGGAAGAATAGCCGCGTTTAAATAAGCTTCACACAGTCTCTACTAAAAAATAGGATTAACCGTGCCAATTAGTGCTAGATATAATATTATTTTATGAATTTAGAGTATAAAATTATTTATAAATACTGTTTATAATAAAATGTTTTTAAATACTATACATAATAATAATATTTTTAGAATAAACAATATCTTATAATAAGAAACTAAATAATAATAAAAATTTATTAAAATTTTTTTTTGGATTATAATAATAAAGAATTGAAAAGTAGCTTGAAATATTATCAAAATTAAAGTTAGTCATAGAATTAACAAAAAAAAACGGTTCAATAAAATAAAACATAATTTAATGGACTAACTCAAGTTTTATTTTATATATATATATATATATTATATATATGTACTATATATATTATATATATCTATTTATGATATATATTTATATATATATATAGTATCTATATATCTATATATAGGTGAGAAGAGAGAGAGAGAGAGAGAGTGAGAGCCCGAGTAGTAAAAAGTTTTCTGAGTACACCACTGATATATTATATATATATATATATATTATATAGTTATATATATATAATATAATATATAGTGATTATATATATATATATATATATATTATATATATTATGCACTCTTGTTTTATATTTTGCACATATATAGCTTTAGTTAGTCTAGTTTAATTTCATTTCTCCTTACTTTGCATGTAACCTATAAATTTTTAAGTTTTTTACTTTTTTTATATTTGGTTTAAATAAGTTAGGGTGACTTATTATTTAGATTAGTTCTTTATTACTTGTGTGTGATTTGTTTCATGAGTGTATGTTTTTACAAATAGCAGGTTCCATTCGGGGTCGAAGGGACAAACATACCGACGATGAACTTGACAGGTGTTTATAAATACCTAGGAGTTAAGGTCTCGTCTTCTGGTGTGGCAAAATGGTCTTTTGGGGGACTTAAGGGACAAGCTGAGGAAACTCTCCTCGGCTTACCTCAAGCCGCAAAAGAAGTTGTTTCTCCTCAAACACTTCTTGTTACCCAAATACACTTATCGTTAAGGCACGATTGTCTACTTTCAAGAGCTTCGTGAAGCGACCGATGGTTCGGGCTGAGCTGAGGAAGTTCAATGATTACCCTCGATGCTCCGGTGTCCCATGTTTCAGTCACCACCTCACAATAGGGGCTGACTTGGGATCCGGAGTTTGGAGGACCATGTGCTCGAGGTGTGATCATTGAGAAAAGCACGAGATGGAGGATAGGGTGGCGTTTGAGCCTGCCGCTTCAGCTTTCAAAATACCGACTCTACTAAGAGGGGCGACTCCAAATTTGGGGCCTTAGAGATTTGCTTTTGTCCTGGCGGTGCAAAAGGGCAGGTCAGGCTGTTACGCTGGTTCTCATTGGTAATCGCTGATGCGGGGTTCAGTGCTATGTCGAGGCGTTCCGTAAGTAAATCCGACAGGCTGATTGCCACACGGAGAAAGATCTAACAGAGGTCTAGACGTCCCACCTGCCGCGACAAGAAGTGATCTGGGGTGCTACAGAATGGAAACCCTGGGACATGTGCTATAGCAATGTCCGGCAGTAGCTCCTCTTAGGATGGCTAGGCACGACCGTCTGAATGCTCTATTTAAATCAGAGCCTGCGATTTCCACTCCAGAGGGGATTCAAAGACCTGACTTGGTCTTTTGGGACGCGGGAGCTACCGTTATGGTTGTTAACACCACGGTAGCCGCAGATGCGAACGCTTGAGCCTTTGAGGTAGTCTTCCAGCGGAAGGTCGACTACTACAAGGTACCTGCCATAGAAGAGCGGGTTAGGCAGCGTTCTGGCAAAATTGTCTTAGAGTTCAATGCACTGGCCTTCAACTGGCGTGGTGACTTGGCAGAGAGGTCCCATGCTATGTTGAACAAGTTAAAAATGGCGAAGTCCATTAAGTTGCTAGAAGTGCGCTTAATGGATGGCAGTGCGGCGATCTGGCGCTTCTTCATCAACGCCGCTGTTGGATGGGGCTGATTTCTCCATTTATGTCTTTGGGGCTAGTGTTCTTTTCGAAGATTCTCGTTTGGCTCGCTACCCGCCCGCGTCGTAAGAACTCTGTATATAGACTGACAGTTTCCCCTTGTAGATACACACCACTTTGTGTAAATACCAGTGGGTGGAGATCATAGAATATGGAAGTGAAGTAGTGTTACTCCTCAAATTTGGTGCTGGTAGGTGATGGGAGGCGGGGAAAACGTTAACGAAATCCACCCTCAGTGGTTACCACGCTCAGCCTCTCTCATGCGCGTATTAGTGCGTATGAGAGGGGTTACCAGCTAGAGCGTGGTATCTAAAAAAAATAGGTTTTCTATAAACTTTGCTTATGTCCACGGCATTCGTATTCTACCATTCATCCTAATTTTTTACTTCTGTCATATATCTAACTAGCCAAGGAATCTTTTTCTAATAGCCTAAACATCTCTAACTATAACTTATTTTGCGATCTCCGAATAAATTGTGGGGTTTGAGCAAATATTAAGAAAAACTCTAATGTACCTCGTTTCGAAAATCTTGAATTTTCTAATATCAATGAGAATAGCTTAAAATCTGTCTTCCTCCATACTAGTATCATTATCTTGATTTTCTCTACTCTTCTCTTAGAAGAACAAATTTTCCAATTCCTTTGAATATGTTACAATCTCACACGAAACTGTTACATCTTCTAATATAAATCCTAACATCTTCTATGTAGGAGATTTCATCTTACACCTCACTGAGTGGTTGGGCTCCTTTCATACTGATACAAGTGGAAAGGAGGCCAAAAACAATAAGTATTTTTAACGCTCTGGAACATTTGATTATTGAACCTACACATATTCGGGACTGCGCTGACCAATTCTTAAACACGCTTGACTTATGTTTCACCACTACTCTAACTCTTGCAATAATTACACTGTTTTCAATCGAATCATAATGCTGACCACAATCTTGTAGCTCTTAAGTATAACATTTTATCTACAGCAGTTTCGCCCTGCCCTAAACGAATTTATGGCACAAGGAAACAACATTGTGTTGCAATTAGTAGCCCTTTCATAAATTGTTAACCATTAAGTATTGTATTATACTAAATCTAAATAATAAAACTGTATGTTAAAGATAATAATGTAAATTGTTTACTTTCTGAATAAAGTATTTTTAATTTTGAATAATAATAATAATTATTATTATTATCATTATTATTATTATTATTATTATTATTATTATTATTATTATTATTATTATTTAGTATTATTATTATTATTATTATTATTATTATTATTATTATTATTATTATTATTATTATTATTATTATTATTATTATTATTATTATTATTATTATTATTATTATTATTATTATTTATTGATAATTATTATTAAGAAGAAGAACTACTAGTATATGACAAAAATCAGTTAGTTATTTATTATTATTATTATTATTATTTTATTATTCTTATAATATTGTTTAATCTTATTATCTAACCATTATTAATTCTTTTTAGGCAATATTATTATTATTTTATTAATAGCTCTTTTTATTAGTATTAATATTATTATTATTACTATGTTATTTTCTTAATTATTATTATTATTATTATTATTATTATTTATTCTTATTTTATTGTTATTTTATTTTATGATTATTATTATTAATATTTTATTCTTATTCATTCTTTATTATTTATTTTTATGCTTTAAAATATCATGGTATTATTTATTTATCATTTAGATTGGCTAAATAAAAGTTTAGTTTTATTATTTTATTAAATTATTATTATTATTATTCTTATTGTTTATTAATTGGATTTTATTATTATTTAAGAAGTAAGAAGAACTACTAGTTTAAATAGTGGTATTATTATTATTATTATTATTATTATTATTGTTATTATTTATTATTATTATTATTATTATTATTATTATTATTATTATTATTATTATTTATTATTTATTATTTTATTATTATTGAATATTAATTATTATTATTATATTATTATTATTATTTTATTTTATTATTGATTATTTGTTATTTATTATTAATATTATTCTTGTTATTATTATTATTATTTATTATTATTATTATTATTAGATGTATTGATTATTGATTATTATTATTATTATTAATTATTATTTTATTATTATTCTTATTATTATTACTTATTATTATTTATTATTATTATTATTATTATTATTGTATTATTCTTAATTTATTATTATTATAATTCACCTGTCAACCACCACTTTATATTCTTAAAAGAACAAAAACCTGTTAATTTAGATCCCTTTTTTCTCCTTTCTGAGAAGAAAAATATGCCTTCCCTTTGTCTTGCCCCTTCTTTCTTCCCATTATACTTTTCGCATCTCCATTTCTGCCATTTATCTTCCCCCATGTCCGCCATCCATCCATGCCCACTACCCCATTCGCCCTCTCATTTCTTCAGAAAAGAAAGAAATTGTTTTTTTGCAAGATTATGAAATAAACACCATCCGTACCTATAATATAATTATACACAATGGAAAGGAAATGCCATAACCCTTAGCAGTGTGAAAGGCTACAAATGCATAGATTAGTATAGTATGATAGGATGATAGATTATTGATGATAGATAGATAGATAGATAGAATAGAGATAGATAGATAAGATAGATAGATAGATAGATAGATAGCATAGTAAGAGGGAGGGGAGGGAGAGGAGGAGAGAGAGAATACTTAAATGGAGAATTTAAAAATAAAAATAAAATAAATATCGAGACAGTGGAAAAGCAGAATTCGCTAAAAGGCTCGGAATTTATTCTAAAAGCAAATAGAGTAAAATTATGAAAAAAGTTAAATAGAGTAATTGAATTAATTAGAGATAAATTGATATGTAAGGGATGTATTTTTATATATATTAATGGATTATAGTATATTTATTTTAGTATATAGTATATATATATATATTTATATATAAATATATAATATTACTACTATGTATATATCGATATATATATATCGTATTATTATATATATATATATATATATTATTATATTATGTATTTATATTTTAGTTCTATTATATATAATATAGTATATATATATATTCTATATAATTAAATTAATGTATATAATAATATATATGAATATAGGTTTAGCATCTATAGTATAGTATAGTTTATTAGGTATAGTAGTATTGTCTATTAGTTTACTCTATATTTACAGATATACGTAGTAGTGATATAAGTAATAGTGATAAGTTCAGCGTCGTACGAAGTAGCTGTAGTATATTATAGAAAGACATCATCCACGATACTTTAATTCCTTTCCCGTATTTGACTGATGGGGATATAGTGCGTCTCATTCACCAGACCACAAAAAAAGTAGTAGAAGACAATGGAGAGCATCGAGAAAGCCCCCTTTATAGTTTTTAGTGAGAACTCGTCGCTGTCTTATAATCACCTGGAGCTTCGTGGCCGCGACGGTTTCATTATAGCATTCGTCAATGTAAGGTTTATATTTGGCAAGGTGGGCCACACACCATACCTCACATAAACCACTCTCACTCCTATTTTGTTCTATTTTTTTGCCTCAGCCAAACTTACATTCCTATCCTTAAAGCATTCCTTTACTAACTCTTTATTCGGTCTCCCAGCCTGTCGTTCCCAGCACCTCACGCACTACATAGTCCACTTACGAGCCGATTAATATCCATTCTTTGCACATACGCAAATTTCTCATATGTTAAACCTCTATTTATCTCTCAGTTCCGTCTTTATCACTACAACACAACTGTAATGCGTTTTCGTTCTCATTTAACATTCTTTTCACATTTAACATGCCCTAAGATTGTCCATCTGAACACAATGTACTTAAGATCTATACCTCTTATTCTAGACCATATTTTCACTACTATCATATAACATAAGACAGGTCAGAATATTCCTTCATCGTAAGATCGGCTATGCAGCTCCATGCTTAGTCATTTCCATCCACCAGCGATTTAATTGGAACGCGAACATTCTATCTTCAGATTTTCCTCTACCCCTCTGCTCATCGTTGCTTTTATCGCAACAATATTCTAAATACTTACTCAGACACTGTTACGTAGTTACCAGAGCAACATACTTCACACCAGAGACTGTCTCACTCTAATCACCCCATGACCATTATCTTATCTTACGTTTACTTTCAGAAGCTCCTTTTTACCGCCTGCCAAATCCCTCTACCAATTCTCTCAAAATCTCTTCCAATTTGCTACACAAAACCAAATCTCCCGCATACATAGTATTGCCTCCTCCCTCTGCTTACCATTCTTACATTCTAACACCTTCCCTACCATCCCACCTTCTATAATTTAATATTAATTTAATGAGAATAAGTTTTGAAAATATTGTGAATTGATAATTATTACTATAACTAGTTTTAAATTATTTAAGCATAAAACAATAGTTGTAAAATAAGTTTTATGTTGGCTATTAATTTTTTTAATTGCTAATTAACAATTTGATTACTATTGAGAAGCCAGTTTTATAATATTAAAAAGTTAAAAAATTAATATTTTGGCAATTAATGTTTGGTAATTTATATGATGTGGTATTAAAATATAAGCAAAGGTTACGTATCCGAAGTTGCGGAGTTGGAACTGAGGGCGCGGAGAGGAAGCCGGAGCCTAAGCTGGAGCCGGAGCCGGAGCATATAATATTTTTTGGATAAAGCAATTCAAGAACATTATTTTGGGAAGAGTCCTAGGTGAGCTGATTGATGGTTAAAGATGTAATAGTATTCAATCACTTCCATGTAAATGTTACTAAGTATGGGGGAGAGAGGGGAACCCATGCTGAGTCAGGGACGTTTGTTTGTTAATAAGCAGTTGAAGTGGAGTAATTGGTGTTTGAAGGGAGAGTTTAATGAGTTCCTTAATTAGTAACATTTACATGGAACTGATTGAATACTATTGCATTTACAAATCCATTCGTTCGAGTAATGCGTAGAGGTGTCTATGGACTTCCGTTATGTTTTGACGACTATTTTCTCGGCTTTACATACATACACAAATTTGATGAGTCTTTCTTTCATAAAAGATATCACTCATCCTGTTCAAGTTCACCAAATAGAGAACTTATTGCAAGAACACGCATACCTTGCCTTGATAGCTTTGGTTCACTCTGGGACACAATATCCTAGCTTCAATGTAACATACTACAGAAATCCTTTGTTCTCAAACAGCGCCAAGTACAAACATGTCACTTTCAATCAGATCTCGCCAAGATCGTAGAATTAGCCATTTGAGATTCTCTATCTTCGAGCATCGTTCATGCATTTTTGCTCTCGCTCTCCTTGAAACGAGAACGCACATAATATTATACATGAACATCTGCGGAGACCAAGTTTTGGAACAGTTGAATTATGCACATCCCATTACAAAAGCAAAAAGATATTATAGATGAGTGAGCTCCTAGCAAAAATTACTTCATTTTTAACGCATTCAGCTACAGATACATTGACATATACATTAAAACAAGTAATTACGAAACATCACCGGCTTAGTGACGACGCCTACCACAATATACGCTGACAAAACTCCTCAGCGTTCAATAAAAGGAAACCTTCATAAAACTTGCGTATAGTCCATTCAATGTAATTCTTGCAAATAAGAAAATATATTAAGGTGAACACTTCTGATGGCTAACAATTTAAATATCAGAATTCAACGACAACCGACCAGACATTGATATAAAGACATTAGAACAAATAGATTGCTTCAAAAGCATTAGCATTCAATATTAATAAATCAGATTATTCCTCAGAACATCATTATACGACGCTCAATCACCGAAATACTTGAATATTTTTGTAAATGCAAAAAGAGCAGACGTATAGTGACTAAAGACATTAGAATAGTAGAGATTGCGATTGTGTAGGAAGAGTAACACTAAAAATCAATACTTCGAGTAAGACCGAATGCAAGAAATTAACTAGATTTTAATAAACAATATCCGTAAAGCGCTAATGTTGCTTAATCAAAAATTGTATTGAAGAAAAAGTGCCGCGAGCATCGTGCTTCCTTGGTATCAATTATCATTCAGATAATTTGTAGAAGAAATATCCATGTCCAAGATAATAAAATGGTTCAATAATTCTAAGATCATAGTTTCTGCGTGCACCAAATGGCCAAAAATAATTTCTACTCCAAAAAAGTAGACTTCCTTATGTAGATCTGTATATAGATATAGATAGTAGTAGTAACCGAGAGGAAAAAAATATTAGTATGTAATATATATAATATATACTTAAAATTATTGTAGATGAAAAAATATTAGTATTTATCGAAATATATTCCGGTATACTATATATATTATAATATATTGTTCTTTAATTTTTTTATTTATGCAATATCCAAAGACCAATCTGCAAAGTATATTGATTTATTTAGTATAATTATATATAGTATAGTTATATATATTGCACTAACTATATATATATTATTATTATATATATAATATAGTATAAATATCTATATATATACTTTAATATATATATATATATATATATAGTTATCTATTATATATAAATAACGTATATATATATATATATATACTATATATATATATATAATATATATATTATCTATATATGTTATATATTATTTATATTATATTATTGTTATATATACTATAATATATATAATATATTATATATGACGTTTTAAAAATACGTCACATAATAGCTCAAAACAGTGTGATTTTATTTAATTTTTGCAAATAGAAAATTGACAGTAATTGATAGTTTTCTTATCCTATTATCGACGTTTATGGTGTCAGGTTTGTTATTACTCGGAGAGCCTCCATTAATCGTGGTCTATGATATATCCTGAATTTCTTTTTTGGGCTCTTTTTCTTACCGTGAATGATGGGTAATTGTGTACTAAGAATTAAATGTTTATGGGAGTTTGAAGGAAGGTAATTGTTTATTACTAAAGGGTCTTTGCCCAGTTGAAAGAGGGTTAATACTTTTTATATAATTTTTTTGGAGGTTTTAGGAAGCAGTATTATCAAGATCAAAGAGGAATAAATATTTATTATCCTATCCGAAACAAAAATCGAGGACGTAATATATGGAGCACGATTTTCTAGAGTTTTGAAGGGAATTTTTTAGCAACAGGCTCTATTGGAATTTGGATGAGAGTAAATTGCTTATTACAAAGGAGTCTTTTGGAGTTTAAAGTAGGGTAGTATTACAAATGAGTTTCCTAGAGTTTGAAACAGGGTAGTTGTTTATTACAAAGAAGTTATGACATTCGACGGAGTCGGTTCGTATAGGTCAAGAAGGAATAGATCAAACAGCAAATAGCGTCCGGTAGCCCAGCGGAGAGCACCTGCCCAACTAAGCGAGAGGGACCCAGGTTCGTCCCGACTGCTTTGGTCGTCAGTAGGTGCTGACCTATTACTCTTAACTTGCCTCTGTCTGCTCAGACCAAAATGAGCACACCCCTACCTTAGTTAGAGGGCTCTGCTCGTGGCCGGGCGATTGTGTTAATTGTAAACTATAGATAATATTATATATATATATAATATATATATATTACTATATTAATATTATAATCTATATATATAATATATATAGTATATATATAATTATATATACTCATTATATATCTTATATTAATTATTTTTATCCTTTCATTGTGTAAATTCCACTTTCTACCATGTTTTATAGGTAAGTATGTAAGTAATGACACGTTAAATATATTATATTATAAGTAAGGTCAGTCTTTTGCTTGCAAACACCTCCGAGGCACAATAAAAAAGCTCTATTCAACTTTAACGCGTTTTCGCTTAAACGGCGAGGGTCTGTCCCCCATTACGCCGTAATTGCGAGTTAATTATCTATAGATATATATATATATAATATATATATATATAATATATATATAACTGAGTATATATTTTATATATCTTAATATATATATTAACTGCTAATATAATATACATTTACAGTATATGCAACATGTTTATCATCTACACAATAATGTTGATCACATATGGCAGGAGTAGAAGTAATATAAGTAGTATTTAGTGCAGTTTGACCAAAAGCTCTTCCGTGTTATCGACCTATTGATACGTTTTGTTACACTGTAAAGGCGAAGTTTTATTATTTATTTTGGTATTATTATCCAGTACTGCAGTGCCTTTATCTGTTAATGCTCAATGCATGTTCTCCGGTACCTATTTCACCGCATAATCCAGATCAATGTTAATTTGACTATTTTGTTACACTTCTTCTATTACGAAGAAACCACGTTACTATATATTTTGGAGGACAGTTTGCTGAAAGGTTATTATAAGAGTAGGCTGAGGAAATTAGCTCCATGAACTCTATTGTTGTGTACCAACAGCTCCTTCCGTGTTAACCTTTGATTTTTGTTACACGTAAAGGCGTCAAGTTTATTTTGTTAATGGGAATAATTCTAATTATCAAGAAGACTCCACTTTATTAGCTTTAGCGGTCAATTTTGTTAATTCAAACCTCATTGGATATGTATGTTGTTATCTATATCACATATATCACATATCAAAGTAAGGCCCTAACCCGCTAATGAAGTGCTACGGCCGTTTGGGTTGGGCGCGGATAACCCAATCTACATATAGTGCATGCTCTTAGAGACGGGGTCTACATTAGCTCACTGATTAGATTTAGGTGGGCATTTATTTTTTATCTGATTGGGTCACGTGCATTTAAATTTTTTAAATCAGAAAAAAATAATACCACCATTTAATATACAAATCTGCTGCGATTAGTTACCGTAATGAAAAGTTATCTGGAGGAGCCATACATCGATTTCGCATATTCGAATTAAGAGAAAAAACATATCTTCTTATGTCTTATTCATGTTAATCACTTAATTATCTAATGGGATAAATTTATAAGAAGCTTCTGGTTTTTTTATCATATCGGACTTGTTATGCGAGAGCAGACTCTCGCCGAGTCAAACCCTCTATTTTGTTAATTTTAAGCACCTCATCATTCAGACTCATATGCAGTTGCTATAATGACTATATTAAAATTCAGTAATATTTTCGCATGCGCTTTGAAGTAAAATCTTTAATACCGATACCTATTCCATCCGGCTGACATCTAGCTGTTTTATCAATCTAATTTACTTTATATGTTAGAGAGTACGAAGGAAGAAGACATGATAACTAGAATTTCCTGTGTAGGCTTTTCATTTTCATTGCTCCTCCTAAATTTATTTAAAGCATATTTTTGTTAATGAAATTAATCCTACTGTTGCTTTTTAACACACAAATTGATATCCGCACCTAGCTTATCCGTATAATTCTGTTCTTTTTTACGATTACTTGGTACTGGACACTTTAAGCTATGTTGAAATGTCACTCCATGTTATGCTGCCGGAAAAATGAAATTCTGCGTAGACTGAGAATTGTAGTGGTAAGTTAAGTGTGTCTCTGGTCTGTAATCTAACTGTTCATCATTCCTAAGCCCGCTTGAGCGATCATGATACCTCTGTGTTGAACGGCGTTTTGTGTGTTTTTCGTATCTTCTCCCTTAATATTTTATCTCGTTAACCATACGTATCTCATTGATTACCGAGAACCTTCTTTGACAATTTGATTCACGGTATAATTGCCAGAATTGAATATTTCTAACTCAGGAATATAAGGTTTATTCTCACCAGTGTATACTTTTTCAAATACATCTACGTTTTTTCGATTAAGAGATGATATTCACAGATTTAATTTCCGATCTGATAATAATGGTTTATTTCCGGCCATCATCACAGGGTAATCTGTTTATTAACTAGTAATAGTGCTATTCATAATTTCTAGACTCACGATAGCAATATAAATATGTTGGAAATAAAAGTGGTGCAGATAATGACAGAGAGAGTGATTTTACTACGAGGTTAGTAAATATCTCTCTCTATCTTTATTTACTCCTTTTAAGGTCACATACACACATCTTTTAATTAGATCATGAATGCGTGCATTCTTATATATCTATATTCAATATTTCATAATACAGAAATAAAATTATTAACAATCATAATAACTTTAACAAAATAAAGAAATATCTTATACACTTGGTATTTTACTTAATTTACGCGGTCAGTATAGGTATCTCGCATTAGTCTCTTGATTGATAAAATATCACTTTTTATCTTACAATTTAGTAATATTGCATGATACACAATATTATTTTTTATACTGATTCTTAAAATTAAAACTACCGAAACACTTTTGATGTATCGCAGGTGGGCATATTCTTTTTATCGTAAGTAATTTGCGGAAATTTTACATTCAAACCTGAGTTATAATCGGGTATTGCATACTCCTCACGTAACCTTACCTTTCCAGATGCGTCCGCATAGTTTTTTTTTATTACCTAATCAAAAAATCTCTATCCGTATTTACATTGTATTAGTTATTAACTCACTAATAAAAAAGCTATTAAATTAATAGTTTTATTAAAAAATTATATAAAATTTCACAAAGCTCTCCTATTTTGGGGGGGGGAGTTTGAAGTATGTATATAGAATTTCAATCATTAATGAGATACAATCTATAAATACTTAATTACTTATCATTAATCTTGCTTATAGTTGTTTGATTTACTAATTTTGCTCAAATAGTAATAATTTGATGTTTATTATTCTCTTTCAGGCCGTATTTTTCGTCTGAAATTATCCCTAGTAATTTAGTAGAAAATAATTGAAATCTTTGCACAGTAGTTTATTTACTCTATTTATATACATAGGAATACTAAAAAAATACCATATTAAAATTTAGATTTAATGTATTGGGTAATTTAGTTTTAATTAATTCTTTATCTAATTCAAATAATAGTAATGATTTTAAATTATAATGTAAGATAGGGAAGTCTTTCTTCACTTTTTAATATAAAGAACATTTTAAATAAATGAAAATCCTCTAAGCAAACACTATTTATATCTTATATTATTTAAATTATTTTTTGTTGAAACCTGGCTTTCATGGTAATAGTAATGTACCCAATGATGTTAAGGAGAAGCATTTTAAGTTGAGATGGCTAGTATAATATTTTGTAATTCGACGTTTATTATCCAGTACGATTAAATTCTGAGGATCTTCGCTCGCTTATAAATGAATAGTTAGATAGTGTGATAGCAGTACTCTTAGTTGAGTGAGGAGGAGGACTGTGAGGATCTAGTGCATTAAGCGATCCGTGTTAAACAGGTCTTCTCTTCATTCCCTCTGAGGTGAACAATTTTACCCCACTTGGGTATGTTTAAGAACTATCTTGAATAAAGGCACATGATTCGGGCAAGCCTAATTTGTATACAGGTCCCATCTAAAAGTTTTTCGCCCATCTTTGATGAAGCTATTAATAAGCTTTATTTTCTACATAGTTAGTTATAGCGTTGCATCAGTTGTTATCTGTCTCGTGGAGGTTTAGTATATTGCCTCAGGTGTATATATTGAAACGTTATCTTTTTAAGGTATATTTTTCACTGGTCAGTATTAAAAGTTTTACATAAGAAATGGGCAGCACACATGATACATGAAGATTGATTTTTTTTGTAGTTTTTTCTTTAAGTAATTATCTTTTTTATTATTATTTTTATTTTCTAATATGACAAATTTTGAATTTGGATATCTAGATTTATTTATTCTTATATTTAATAATTGAGTAGTGTGGTCCTACGAAATAATTTATATGTCTCTATATCGATTTATTCAACAATGACATTAAATAATAAGAAACAAGAAATAAAAGATCAATTTGCACGGCAATTATCACCGGAAGTAAATCTAGACTAATGCGCTGCATACTGAGAGGGAAATGCCTCTCTTACTGTTTACGTGATAGTTATCCGCAATTAGATTTTTGTTCCTTATACATATTGGGCTGTTATCAGTGAATTCTTACAATCTTATTGTACACTATGATGGTGAAGTTCTCTTTTTGTAGCTACTGTATGAGTAGATAAGGTGTTTATGTTTGAGTTTAGAGTGGGCATGTTGATAGATGTTTGACAGGGGTGGTGTCAGATAGATTATTTATTGAAAGAGGGCATAATGGGTTATAATCCAAATCGCAGGAAGATCGTATGCGGCTACCTGCTTCTTAAGAAGGAATGTTAATAACTTAAGTTACTCAATGCTGGAATAGTGGCCATCGTTTCGGACCTAGATTAAAAGCGAAAGTTGGACTTAAACATAGAGAACAAAAACAATTATCTTTATAGATGTCTGATAGACCATTGCTAAAATTTAAGACTCATTCAGCACATTTCGCAAGATGGAGTCTAGATTTCGATACTGGTTCTCAGCTTGTCTCGCCATGTTGCTCAAAATGCGCCCATTCCATGCGAGAGTAAGCTATGATTAGTCGTAACAATAGAGGGAAGATGAATTACGTAAGTATTTGTATATAGTTAAGAGAGTTTCGTTTCTAAATAAACAGACCAGCTGGGTTGGTTGGCCATTTAATGTTGATTGTGATAGATAAAGAGGGTAAACACCTAGCCAATTAGAGCTCCGAAGTCTGTGTTCCATTGGTAGATGGTCTGATGAATTTTGAGGCAGCATGAATAGAAGTAAGCTAACTTTTTCGTACCCATCTTAACTATTTTTCGGGTGTGAGTAAGTGTAAGGTTATTGTGATACTCTGGTTTTAGGTCATGTACACAGTAAATTATAGATCTTATTCCTTAACAGATTGTCAGCGACATTTTTAAACTTTATCCTACTTGAATTTGTTTTTAACATTTATTAGTTTATCCCTAAGCATGAATATTCCACAGTTGTATTTGTATGTTACATATATAGATGTCTAAGTTCGATTCGTAAATAGTTTTTGATAGTCATATACTTTCTAGGATCATTATTGTAACTAGTAATGTATTATCCTTCATGCCTAAGGGGGAATGCGAAACACATACATAAGAATCAGTCTTCTTGGAGTAGATACTGTAATGATATATACCTCATATTAGCAATTTTCAATTATAATATTACACAAAAAATTATTTTTATATTACTTAAAGGATTTAATTACTAATATATTATAATAATTCTAAACATCACTTTTAGTATCCTAAACAGAGGTCAATATAATATATTAGTCAACTAGTAAAATAAGCTCAGTTCGGACATGTGCGAGGTAATTAGCGATACTGCGTAATTTAGCGACTAGATGGTATTATGATGCTTACATGACATTAGGTCTAATCAGCGGGGAGCCTAAAGCGACTAACGATTTTCTCCATAGAGGCGGCGGTAAGGTACCGCTAGCTGATAACTATCCCCATAAATAGCATAGAGTGGTATAGGCCTATACATAATCACTTCGATATTATGATATATTAATATTATATATTAATATATATATTATTTATTACAATACTAATATTATTAATATTATTATATATTTATATTATATTATAATATATATATATAATTAATTATCTATAATTATAATATAATATATATAATTACATATATTTATCTGATATTATAAAATATATAATATATATAATTATATACAGTATCATATTATTATTAATATATTAATATAATATATGTCGTCGCTTTTTTTTTTTTGCAACTTTAACTACCACATGAATAATAAAAATAATGATCATAATTTAATTTAAACTTAAAATTAATACCATTTCCCATATAGCTACGCAGTAAATATTACAATTCATTGTTTCATTTATCATATATAAATAATTAATAAAAAATTATAAGTATATATAAATATTAAAAATATATATAACAACAATTGAAATGCCAAAGTTGTCGCTGTGATACCTATGCCTTTTGTCCGTCGATTCAAATTTCTGATGCTTATGTTAGATACTATTCTCATGTACATGTGCTAGCATCAAAATGACCATCTTACTTTTTTTTGGATATATAAAATTCAATCAATAGAAGCTAGTAAATTCACTATTTAGGATGACCTTTAGATTTATTTATTTCAATAGAATTACTAAAGCAAAAATACAAATTACATTACAGGCAGTAACCTGCTTTCACCTCAGTTCTCCTCATCAGTGTTGTCGGATATCAACAAATTACCGCTGAATAGATGGTGTTGTGTCGTTTTAGATGACTCGGACCTTTTCCACCCCAACGAGCTTAGGGAAGAAAATCATGTGACCAGCTAGACTCACTTAGCTTAGACTAGATTAGTAAATGTAAACGGTAGTAGATATCGATGCTGTTTCATTTATTGACAGCTTGCGTTTGAGGCACTAAATTTTAAATCAGAGGAGTTCCAGAACTTCATCCAGGAACACAGGTAATGAGCTAATCATCAGCGTTGTATATGATTACACCTACAGGAAGTGGATGCGACTACTGAAAACTGTTCCCTCTTTTATATTATTTACTACACTTGACAGTAATACAGGGAGGCTAACGGCGCTTGTTATCTTCTATCAACACAAATACACAGCAAAAACAGAAACAACTGTGATTCGGATTTCATCTCGTGTTTTTTCTTGTGACACCATACGTTGTATAATAAAGTGGGGTATTGCAGCGTTGGTCGGGCGTGATGAACATCTCAGCTGACTCTTCAATGGCCAAGAGATCCCAGTTATTTAAAAGATTTCAATAACTTGGAGATATTAACGAAGGCACCATATTTGGACATGGGGAGTCGAAGTACAGACAGAGTAAGATGCCAAATTAATCGATAGGAGAACATAATTGGAGAGTCACTCGTACCATTTATTCCTAAACATTAAATTAAGGAGGAACAGACCTCGTCAAGGTTTTATCAGTTACATTTTTAGGAGAACTAGCAATATTTTACTCTGTTAATTTTAGGTAATGAGTTTATTACGCGGAAACATTTATTTCTTTTGCAATATAGTGTGAGCAATAACTGTTAAGGGGAGATGGAAGGAAAAGCAAGTATACTTGCTTAAAAAATAATTATCATTAGATACAAGTGTAAATACACCAAACAAAGGAAGAGCACTAAAAACGACATATATCCTTTCATGACTACAATTTATGTTGAGAGCATGGTTTCTTCTCACTACAAATTGTAATGAGATACCGTATAGAAATGACATTGGTATTTTTTCTATAAATTCTTTATTGAAATCTACACAAAACCACATATTAATATCTATTTTGCTAGATGAACAGCGCAATTCATTCTACATAATCTATTAGTCATTATGGGTATTTAGTGAGAGATGTTATACGCCATTTTTCATAATATGATGAGAAGAAACAACGATGAAACCATAGAGGACAAAGAGGCTGGCCAGAGATATATAAACAACGCCAACTGTCACAAATATTGACGAACTACGGATACGAATATCAAGTCTGAAGAAAAGAAAAGGCGAGTAAAATTGTTATATCAAGATGATGCCATTAGGATATTTCAAAATTAAAATCTTTCTTTAGATTTTACTTAGCATCAGAATTCGCTTAGACTATATTTTCAGGTTGGTATCTTCTCAAGAATTTCTGAACAAACTGATCCTTAGTGATTGGAAACTCACGAAAGTTACATGAAAGGAAGAGAAGTTTTAGCTTCATTAAGAGTGGATTTAACGACTAAAATTTACCAGAGAAAAACGAGAAAAAAGAATGTTTTACAGGTAAACTAGAGTTAACTAATAATTATAAAGTCATATTGTGTTATTTTTGCGGAATACCTATCTATACATTTCACTGTCAGTGTTTGTTTTAAATAAATCAAAAGATGTTACAATAAAATTCTCTCGGTATTTTGGACAAAATTGGTAATGTCTTGTATCTTTCTTCTTATTTATTTAAGGTTGTGCGACTATTGGAAAACAGACCCGGACAATACCCGTGATATATTGAAAGGAAAAATATAGGTTACCTCCTTATTCTCTAATATATTGGTATCTGTATCCGTAAGCAGTTTCCGAGTTGCGTGACCTTAAAACAAATTATTCAACATTTTATGTGCCGAATTTGGCTTTTTCGATATTTTCAGCATGTAAAATTGATACTCGATAAAGCCCCACTTTATCTGTCTTTGAAAAGGAATTATACAAAATTCTTCATGAGGACTAGGTTGATGTGAAATTTTTGATTGATATCATTTTGCCGATTTGTAAGTGGTAAGTCAATGACAATATATAGATGTTAGAAGATGCAATATAAATTAATTTGATATTAACTACATTATCCCTTAATATATCTACTATATAAAACTATAATATATTAATATTATAATTTACTATAATAATAAGATTCATTTTATGTATACTATATGATTAGAGTGCGTTCATTGTATGCATATATATATTATATATATCTATACTGATACACTATATATATTATGTAGATATATATATATAAGTATGAACTTACATTCTAGATGGCAAAATTTCCCGTGGAAGTTGCAATTGTTTTAGTCAAGAGTTTCGAATGAAATGGAGAATAAATAACACCTTAAGTGGAAATAAAGTAACAAATAATAATTAATTTAATTAATTTTTTCGTAAGGTATTTTTCTTTACAATTATGGTACAGTTTTACTGTATTGTTATATTATTTATTAAGAAATTTATTTAAATTATTATTTTAATTATTATTTTATATCTTAGTTATGAATTATTTAATTTTATATTATTATTATTATTTTGATTTTATATATATATTAGTTAGTAGATTATTATTAGTTGATTATTGGCACTCATATTTCTGGATTGTCAATGGTGATTATTTCGTAATTATTTGAAGTTAATTTGGTGATGACTAAAACTTTAAGTCATATGTAGTTATTATTATTATTATTTTATATTATTATTATATATTATATTCATTATTATACTCACTTCTTATTATTCATTACTCTATTACTGTTGTATTATATAGTTATTACTCTAATTGCTTATAGTCTCATTTTTACTATTAGTTATATCTTGCTGCAACTGTCATTCAGTCATATACTTCAGTTAGTTATGTAATCTAATGTCATTCAACATTCTTTGCCATGTCTCTCAATTACTTATTACTTATTATTTCATTATATTAATTATCTGCTTATATGCTTGTCATCTCTCCAATTGCTTATTCTAGTGCACATTTACGTTGAATATTTGCATATTTAAGGGATTTAACTTCTATTAAGTAAATATAATATTGGATATTATGATTTAAATTGATGATTATTATTTAAGACTACGCCAAAAAATTAAAATTCAAATTAATTCCGTTTATATAATTCAAAAAAATTTGATTGATTTATGTATAGCTTTATATTTAGTTTGTAATTATTATATATTTTATTTTGTACCCAGAGATAAATTTATTATAGCTCTCAATATATTAATTTTATTTCTCTATTATGATCTCCAATTCTTTAATGATTCCTGAGGAGAAATTCATAATTTTTTATTTTTATCAGTTGTAAAATTGGAAGATTAGAGTTCTGGATCTCTCTCATATATTATATAAGGGGAGCGACCGCCGGCCGCAACAGAGCCCCCGAAACAAAAGTGCGCCACCAATTAAATCATATCACTAAGGAAACGATATTATTATATTTGTTAGTATTGAGGAAAAATTATGTAAATCTAATTATTAATTTGTGACGTCCTCTCATATTTATAGTATGCGATTAGCTTTCGGATATAGGTGAATATAGAGTTTGATTCATATTGGTATTGTGGATTATAATTGCGTTGTTATGTTTATTAGTTATTATTGGTATTTTTATTGTCTATTATTTTATTAAATGTGTTATTATTGTTTATTTTGTCTACCTCCTATTCATTGATCCAAGTTTCTTATTGGATGGGCCTCTATCTCCATATATTCAGATATATTGCCCCTTCTTAAATTATGTATGTTAGATCCAATCTCTGGTACCCATATCATATATAACATACTCTGATTGGCGTCACATATCATTGAGCCATTGAATAGCTATTCATGTGTTGGATATATCTGACTGACTGTCGATCTCTCAGATTTAATCTTATTAATTCGACGTTTTATATTAGTGCGATTCTCTTATTGATTATTATTATCGATTTTTATTATTATTATTATTATTAGTTATTTATATTATTATTGAATATTCCATAATATATCTCATTGAATTTCCAATGACATTATAATGCTTATAATGGGTCGTTTTTTAGTTATAATGATCCATTAATGAATATATAGATATATTTATAATAAAATGTTTAGTTAACTATATAAGAGATACTATATGGATAGTATTATATATTAAATGATATATATTAAAAGTAATATAAATATATATATAAATGATGTATATATATAATAAGAGAGTATTAAGCAACTATGTATAGTAATATATAATATATAGTATATATATATAATCAGATATATATAAAGTTTAATTCATTATTTGCTATTACGATCGTATATGAATTAAATGATAGGAATTTGAGAGTATAATTAATATATAGAATATAATAATAATTTACTAAAAATAATATATAAATAAATAATGTAATAATATATTATATCAATAATATATAATAATGAAATAATAAAATAGTATAATAATAATAATAACTTAAAAAAATGAAATAATCATAAAATGAATTTAAAAGATTTATAAATTTTAAATAGATAATAAGTAATGATTTACGGATCAAGGTAAGAGTTATTGTGAGATGATTGAATATACCCAACAATATCAATAATAGAAATAATAAATATATGAATAAACTAAAACACTAATAATAAGAAATAGATATATAATTAATAATAATGAAGTAATAAGTAAGAGTAGTTTTTTTATAGCTGATAAAAAAAACCAATGAATAAGAAAGTCATGAAAATACTTGAATATATTGAAATAATAAATGAATTTAAACTATAATTTAAATAATAATTTCATTAAATAATAACAAATGCTAATAATAATAATAATAATAAATAAAATAATAAATAATAATAATAAATAATGATATATTTAATTAATAGATATTAGATTATTATGAGCGAGAAAATTATAATAAACTAAAGAGAATGAGACAGGCGATTTACTATATTTTTAGTGTACGCTTAATGTAGCTGATATTAATATTTTCATATTTTATAAACTATGTATGTATAAGTATGTGTGTGTGAATGGATGTGGTGAGAATGAAATGAAATGTATTATTATTTTCTTTGTTTTGAAAAATATATGAAAATAGTAAGGCTCGATGTTAAGAAAATTCAATCGACTGCGACTGATAGATTTTGTAATAGACTTGCGAAATAGCTTTTGAAATACTTAAGATCATTGAGAATATAGTATTAATACTACGTAAGACAAGAATGAATCAGAATGGAATAGAAAGGGAACACTTCGAATACAATGAGTTTAAAACATAACCTATGTGTAGGAGATGTCTTACAACATAGTTCGTGAATGATAGTAATATTGAGATGCTCGGAGAACCACTACAGACTGTGCACTATGGCGAAGTGAGAGAGAAGATATATCAAGGAGTGTACTACAATGAATCCCCGCTGTGTGTGTTAGAGCCATTATTTCTTATACAGTTGTTAATCCTATTAATCCATTATTATGTATTATAAATCGTCACACAAGCTCACCATTTCATAAGATAGGATTCATTTGTTGGGATGTAGGTTATTGGTAAGTATTATGTTAATATGTGATAAAAACAATATCATAAGCGCTACGTACTGTGCAACTAAAAAGGTCAGGCAGAGGCGATATAAAAGTATTAAAATTAATAGAAATGGAGCGTGGTTAGACAGGAAGAATACTTAATATTTAGCATCGCCACTATACACCCAATCTATTAGTTTACTGTTTGTCCTACGCGAGGATCAATATAAGGGCGGAAGAAAAGAGCGGCCAAACGGTTTTGGTGATTGCTATCGCAAAGGGCTTCGATTCGTTCTTTTTCCACATCGGACTGCAGCTCTCTCACTACTCAGTTGAGTTTTCGACACCGTTGGTCGTTGGCTCAGAGCACCGTTCTGCGCGACTGGACATTCGCCAACTTTAACGAGACTTCTTAAAGGATGGGGACATATAGGTCACATTAAGAACATTGTAAAGAATATTACCAGATATGAGACGCATATTGAAAGCTTCTCGTAATTTAAAGGAAAGAGTGGACGAATTAGAGAGTTACTATTCAATAAGAATAAGGTATTTACTTTCTAATCGAATTGCATAACGTTGTATAATATACTCAAATTCTAAAGTAGATGTAATCTATGGAAATTATGTAGCGCTGACGATAACCTGTTTGTCTAAACAAGAAAAGTGAATAACAAGCAGGTATAAATTCTAATGTTCCTAAAATTCAGGTTACGGAAGTTTATACTGCCTCTCGAATTAAAAAAATGAAAATTCTTTGTATCAAATTTCTAGCAAAGACAAGAACTCATAAATATGGAACTTAAGATATAGTAGTCTCAATCAACTATTACATATATTGTCATTTACAATGACTCAAAAGCTTACTATAAATAAGTGTACTGATACTATTATTATTATTCATGATATTATTTGTGTGTGTAGTGTGTGTTTAGATTATATTTTTATATCTTATTATTATTCTATTATTTTATTGGTATTTTATTTAAATTATTATCTATTTAGTATTATTATTAGTGTGTGTTGTGTTGTTTGATTATTAATTAATTTATTGTTAATTAGTTATGAATTTCAATTATTATTAATTATTTTATTTATTATTTATTATTATTTAGTGTTTGTTGATAGTTTATGTTTATTATTATAGTATTAATTTATTATATATTTTGATTAATTATTATTATTTAATATTATTTAATTTTATTTATTTATATATATATATTGATTTAATATTTAATTATGATATATTTATTATTATTAACTATTTTTATTTTATTATTGATTTCTTATACTATTATAATTATTTTTCATTATATTATTATTCATTAATTTTATTTTTATTTTTTACTTTTTATGTTTATATTGTTTATTTTATAGGGCCCTAATTTTGGTGATTAATTATTTTATTAAATCATGTATTATTTATTTATTATAGTATTGATTGCCTGTTAAATTATGATATTTATTATGATATATGTGGAAATGTATAAAGTAACTCGCTTTAATTTGATTTCTACTCTATTTATTCTTGGAATTATTCCTCATGGTGTGTGTTTATGTGTGTGGTATGTTGTTAGATGCGGAGTGAGTGATTGTATTGTATTTAATTATAATATATTTAATATTCAATATATTTATAAGTATTATTGATATAATTGATCTAATTGTTTATTTTATTGAAGGACATTATATATACATACTTATTATATAATTATATATTATCTCTCTTATTAAATTTTATTCACTATTTTATTATTAATATCATAAATAAGAAAGAATAATTGTTATGTATTATTAATTAGTGATAATGTAGAATTAGATATTATTTATATTATTTTCTATTATATTTGATTCTATTATTATTAGGAGTGTATATTATAATTATATTATTTATTATTATTATTCTTTTTTTATGTATAATTATTAATGATATTATATTGATATTATATTGAATTGTCTCAGAATTATTTCCAACATTAATTATAATTTCTTTCTTACATAATAGGTGATTTCATTTTTAGGTTATATACTTTGTTTTTTAAACTATGACATATCTGTTTTTTATAGCTTTTTTGAATAATTATATATATATTTTTATATATCTATATAATATAATATATATAATCAAATAAATATATTAATATGACTGTTGTTGGTTTAAGTCAGTCTTATATCTTTCATCCATACCTGATAATTTTTTCTCAATATAACAAAATTAGTACATAATTATCCAATATTTTATTATCTGTTCTGGCTACTATATACATTTATAAAGGTTATTATTTCTCTTACCCAGATATACATGTTTATATCATATAATTATATATATATATATATTTGTATTCTGAAGATTAGAATATTTATAAATATTTGTTTATAATCTGTATTGCGTTATCACAAACTTTTATTATTATCCAAAATGTTTATTGTAATGTACGATAAATAAATAATAAACTAAGTATTATTTGTAAAGTATTTTGTTGTGTTTAGTAATGGTAAGTGAGGTTATTTTTATGTTAGTAGTAGGTTGGGAGCTATAGTAATTTATTGCTATGTAGGGAAAGAGGGATCATAATTCAGACTAGTATTTACGATAAAATAAAAGCCAACATGATTTGTTCATAATTAATATGGTAGATTCTGAATATATATATTATATTGCATAATGAATAAAAATAATGTATAGAATAAATAATATAATAATAATTAATAACCATAAGTTAGATCTGCATAGTAATAGGTAAAGATCATATAAATCAAATTGAAAAAATGTGATGTTTTAATTTATCCGAATTTTAGAACAGACCTAGTATATTAATGAATAATAACTCAAATAATATTGGACTCACATTCTGTGATTAACTGCCTAGTTGATTAATTGTAGATTGTTCAAGAAATATTTTTATCTGGAAAAATATTAATTAATGATAATGGGTAAGAAACAAATTCAAAATACTTCGATAAAAGGATTTGGTTTACTGATTTGAACAGATACAAATAATAATTTAATAATAATATAATATAATAATAATATAATTAATTTAATAAGATAATAATATATAATGATGAATCAATATTAAATATTAATCTATTAAATAATAATATAATATATAATATAATAGTTTATATTTAATAATATTAAACATAAATTATAAAACAAATTATATTTATATATATATAATATAGTTAAAATATTATATATAATGATTATTAGTAATGAAAATTAAGATGAGAATAAAGTTTTATAATTGATTTAATATCTTTATTATAGTATTTTTTATATGTTTCATAACATATAATATAAATAATAATAATATATAATAATATAATAATAATACATTAATAATAATAAGTTAATAAATATTAATAATAATATTAATATGAATAATAATAATAAACAAGAAATGAAGAGAGCTTACTATATTTACAATTTTTGGAATCATTTTAGAGATATAATAGATTGTACATAAATATGTTAAATATTTAATAATCATGTACACTGCTATATTAGAATATAAGTGTAGCATATATTTTTGGTGAATAAAATAAAGTCATGTCTAAATTTGGCATTTTCAATATGTTTTCTTCTTTTTATAAATAATAAATATTATGAAAATATATGTATAGACGCATAAAATTTCACTGCCACTTAGATATTATGGGGACTTACAAAAGCTTTTGTACAGATAGATTCATAGGTATGTATATATATACTATACTAGCAAAATGAATGAAGATAGGGCGAATTAAAGGAACACACGTACAATGGTTTAAAAAGCATAACTGTGGGAAGATCTAAGTATTAGAAAATATGCGTTAAACATGCTTCGGAACCACTTAGAGACACCTATGTGAATAATAATGTACACAAGTAGATCTATTCTTAGGCCTCAATTATTTATTACAATTGCGATATAATATTACTAATATTAAAGCTCAATTCCCACTACCTCTCAGTTTCATTGTCACACCTACTTTTTTCTCATGGTCTTTCGATTTGCTATGATGAGCTCTCTGGTGGATATTGTATAAACTGCTAGAAAATCTGTCCTATTGCCTCTACGTTCCTATCTAATTTTGAACATTGCAGACTGTTTATTCCCGCCCATCAAAGACATAGTTATTATTCATCCTTTTCAAAATGTCAATTATATTATGCCTTATGATTATGATAACCTCACATCTAGTTAGTAATGATTGTCTTCTCCGCACGTCTGTCTGATTCATCAAGCTACCCTAGGTGCAGCTCACCTTCGTTCACGTTATCTCTTGATGCTGAAATCTTTCTTCATGCACCGCTCGTTCAAGCGCCCCTCACTTTAAAACTGGTGCATGAGATGAGCAATTTATTACAGAGCTGAAAACACGGAATTCATGTGAATGTACGCTCTTGCAAGAGACCCGAGACTTGAAGCGTTTGTCGGTGGTTTATACCAGCGGAGTAGCAACCACCATGCGGAGTGTTGCATTTAGCACTAAAGGAGATGTATTTAGCTTAAGTGCGAACCGCGTTACGCTCTAGCTTTAAGACGTATAGGAGGTCCAAGTTCTCAGATAGAAGTTTACGCGGGATCTGATCTGAACAAATCGGTAGGATAGAGCACAGTATCGTGCAACTACCCTCTCCTTCTATGTTGAAAAAGCTAGAGGCAAACGCCAGTTACTCAACCACCTATTTGATGTGGCTGTAGAATCCCGTGATGGTATTTACGATTTGTTATCTGTCAAGGATTCTCGAGAACATGTGTGAATTCTCTTTCTATATCATTACAAGCAAGACTCAAAATGCTATTATTAAATACAATTACACTCTTTTTAATAGATAATATTACCAATATCTTGTCCATTCTCTCTCATCCGATGAGCTACTCAGTTTATATTTAGGCGTTATTAGGCTTTGTGTGGTGATGTAATATTATAGTAAGTATTCGATTCACGGTGAGACTCTAATTGTTGATTATGTGGTATGTGTATATTTAGTTGGGTAAATTGTTCTGTTTAGTTAAATTTGATTATTTATTATTATTATTTTATTATTATTATGATATGGGGGTTTAAATCAAGGATGGGTATTATTATTATATCATTATCTCATTGATTTTAGTAAACATCTGTCCATATATCTCATTTTTTATCTATGACGGTGTGACTTCCTGACAAGATCTTGTGTCGGGCTTCGCTAGGAATGTTGAGCTTCCTGTCATATATTCTTATTCACATTCTCGCGGAGTGTATTAATATAGAAAATATATATAATTATATTGACCAATATAATAAATTTAGCACATCGGCTATACAGTGATATTATTAATGTATTGTCCCTAGAATTAGTACTCGTAATTTGTGTCATCTTTTCTTGATTATTGGAATCATATATTGAACTGTAATCATTTTATTTTAATGTTGTCTTGTAATATATTTTGACATCGTTCGAAACATCGCTGTAATACATCATTTGTTACTTCTTTTATTCATTTATCTTGCAGAGTTATAGCTTATTATCGTATTGTGAGGAACTATTTTTTGAGTTGATTACTGATATGGAGCAATGATTGTAATAAGTGGAAATCTCGGCCCAATTTACTAGTATCCTCATGACACTGATATTTTGTCATGTATTACTATTTATCAGTTTTTATTAAGATTTCTAGGCCATTCCTTGTATTTCATAATTTAATTACTTGATTATGTTCGATATAGTATTTATTTATTATGTATGTGTATCTGATTCAGTGATATTGATGTTCTTATTATAATCTTTAGTATTAATTATATACATTAATTGTCGGGTGTAGAGTAAGCACTTTATTTCCAATTTGGGTGATGTAACTTTAATTACATCGCTCTGTGTTCATTCATTATTATTTATTCCCGTTTATTGATTCTGATACTCTTGATTCAATGTCATTCGTGTAGTTATCGTGTACTATACTATTAATCTCAATTATTTTATTATTAGTTTTTAGTTCCTTATGTACCTTTCTTTATTCATTGGTTTCTCCTTAGTTGGAATGAGAAAAGTTGGTTATTCTCCAATCTTGTTAGTCTTACTTTATTTCGTTTTCATTTGGATTGAAGGCTGTACAGTAGTTTTCGCAACTGGTCTCACCCAAGGCAGCGTGAGGCCACATGTGTTGCATTACTTACTCCGAGACACATTTCTCGTTAATACAAAGGAAATTAGAATTATGTCATGTACTCTCGGTGAATAGCTTCAACTATGATGTCGTTGCGTAATAATGTAAGTTGTCTTAATGAAGTTAATTGGGAGTTGTGAGAACATATACAATATGTAAGTTCTTTCTTCTCGTGAATAAGAAACCGTGCTTTTGAAATCTGAAGGGCGCCATTAATCTTATCTATTATTCGTTACTCTCTTCGAGGTCCATTATGTAGATCGATCTCCATTCATTCTTTTTATAATAATTGCTACGTCTGGTTAACTAGATCATTCAACTATCATTTATGTTCCTACTGTTGTAACTTACTCTATTATATTTGATTCACAGTTCAATCTGATGATCATTATTTGATTAGTGTATGTGTTACTCTAGTATAATGTGGGATTCAATTATTCTCATGATTTCTTAATAGATATGCCGCTTATCAAAAACCCTCGATCTTTCGACGCTCAGCGGCTTCACTTTCTCTGAGCTATCTTTTCTTCCTCAGCGCCTTACTGCCAAAATCTCACTTCGCTTCTCTCGCGTCAAAGATTCACATGAACTCGAACCTCCCACTTTTCCTTGCTCACCGCCAATCCCCACCCTCGACGCTGGCTACAGTCTACTATCCTTTAATGCCATGGAGGCGGCACTCACAAGAGCGTTAACTTATTACCGAGATCTTTCCATTAAGTGCGTGACGCGATCTTAAAAATTTATTCTAGTATTGCCGTTTCTCTCATATACGCTTGTTCTTGTCGCTCACACACAAACTCCTTAAAGCGCCGCTCATTCCTCCATCTTATAAGTCAAATATTCTTATATCAACAGTGTTAAGACCCCCCATTGGCAGGGCTCTGTGTTTATTCTTGATCCGGTTGCTCCCTTCAAGCTTTACTATTAGTTGTGCAACCCAGGCCTAACGTCACAAGTGGTATATATGTTGTATGTTACCTTAATGACACATAGCTCCACTACTGATGTGACCCCTTAATCAGTATCAGACGCAGCTAGAACACGATTATCCCTCCCGTTGATGACGACATCGGTCTCATTCGTGACTAAGTCTAATGTTTTCTCATTCGGGCGATGAGGGATTCTGGATTGCACTAGTATAACTTTATATTCACCTTTCCATTTACTTGTCCCTGACGTACTTGGTTAGCACTGCATCATCACAAAAATTGCTCGCCATTCAACATGATTTCACTCCTTGGACTTTCTGCGTGACCAAGTTGCCTCTCGTTTGTAATCTCGTTTCTCTTTACTTACATACTCTCTCCAACCGCACTTATTTTCTCACACAATGTGCAAACGTCTTCTACCTAACTTGCGACTCAATCTCTCTCAGTATTGACCTCAGAGTTACAACCAAATTAGTCCTGCTACCACTAACGCAGGAACCCCTCGTACGTACCGACCTATTTGCCAGCCATAGTCTCAACATTATCCATCAGTATAAAACCGTTCCCTACACCTCTTACTCTAATAATTTCTTTCCGCCTGCCCCATTCTACCAAATCATGGGACCGAATATGCTTCACGTATTCCTCTCCTTGAGAGTGCCCTTGAAGTATTGATCCAACATGCCTTCCTCCTCAGAACCTACTCTCATCTTATTCTTAAACGATCACTTTATCCCTCTACTTTATTCAAATCCACCGGTCTACCTCATTCTATCACCTTTTGAGCACACCCCATATATTCTACTATATACCTATCCTGCATATCAGATCTAACGAGAACCCTCAGATCCTATTATCTCGACCATGTGCAAACACGTTTATATACATCCTTATACATCATTTCTAAAACATATACCCTCATGTAGTAACAAGTATCTGCCCGTCGTATATATATATTTAAGATCTAACATAATCTATAGTTTGCTTATTAACTCTTCAAACCTATATCGTTATTTATTTCAACGTAAGGTGTGTTAGGTGGGTTACGATACATTAATACCTATTTTTTAATAATAGTATATTCGATACTACACTATTTATGCATTCCTCTCTTACTTAGAATCCCAACTGAAGTTAACTCTATCCAGTATTATATGTTCTATTTAATCTTCAAGTGACTCTCTATATACCTATATAGTATATAGTATATATATAATATATAGGGTCGTCTCTGTCTTTTGACCGCAACCTTCTGATATTTGCCTATATTAAACTTTCTTTTGCTCTATATTTACTAGCAAGTTTAATTAGGTATTACATAGATGCCTACTCTTCAAACAATTTTTTTTTCCTTTAACAAATGTCATTTTTACTTTAAGTATATTTATTTTGAAAATACCTAGTTTTGTGTCCTACTGTGTATATATATTAATCAATCAATTTACTCGCTGCTCCACCTCCAAGATAGCAATCTTTTACCATATTTAGAACACTGTCACTTTAAGTTAAATAACTATCAATAGTAACTAATATCATATTAAGACAACATATTAGTGTGATACTTTCTATAGGTTTCAGACATGCCACTATACATACTTATCATCCAGTAACTGATATATATTATATATATTTTACTATAGAGGTACCTCACTAGATACTAGTTATTTCGTATAATGTGTACTACTCTCCCATTCAATGCATTATTTATAGTGCTCAATCTCGACCAAGGCTTTTCACGATTTACTACTGGCCACGAACTAGTTACTGGTATTATGACTGATAGTATAGAGTAGAAGTAGTATATAAACTAAAAACTTAGAAATATTAATAACGACATAAATTGTGGATAGTCCTTCATTTACAGACGAAAGCATTTATGCAATAGATATGTATTTATTGTATTATTATCCTGCAGCTCTAATATATGGCTAACATCAAATTTATTCACTCAACCCATACTTATGTCAACGGGTTTCCCTACCTTACCTATCTAGGAAAATTTTGCCTTTTACTCAATACCCTCAATTTGTTTCATCTAATTATCATCTATATCGATGTCCTACCAACTATAGTACCCTACATTCTCGTTACTTTCATTTTCCTACTTTAATATGTCAAAATACATCTATTCTATATAGAGTTGATCTCAGTTCATATTCTTATCATGAATCCTACTCCACTTAATTATACTAACTCTCTATTTTTTTTACATCCATATAACATATATAATATTTTATATTTATTTTCAGCATTTGTAACTATTATATATTACACCATTATATATTGCCTTATATTTTAGACAGTTGTTATAGTACGTTTTACTAATATTATATTTGGATACTTAATAATTTTCATTCGCTTAATGCTATTCGTATATTTTTATACTTTGATCATGCAAAATTAATGCAATTCGTTGGCCAACCCTCATATATATATATTTACCTATCCACCTAGTATATATATATACGTGTTGTGTCGGGTGCTGTGGGGTTGGTGTGTTTCGGTGACATGAATCGTCCCAAAGATGTTGTGTTTGATGTGTGTGTGTGTGTGTTGTGTTGATGTGCTGTGTAGTAGATATTAATACTTCGAGTATTTTGAATCTGACAGATTATATATAACTTATGGAGCAAAAAGTATATAGTTATTTATACATGTCTTGCCGTTGTAAATGAGAAGATCCGACAATCAATTATTTTATTTTATAACTATTTGATATTTTATTACTATTATTATTCCAATTTGGAAAAGAAAGTTTAATATCATTGATATTATTAGAGATGAAATGAGTAAATAGAAGGGTTTAGAAGTGATAAGTGTTTTATGGTTGCTCGTAGTCAGCTGAAATGATGATAAAGTTTATCTTTTAGTATATATTTTTTTTTTCGGATATAAGAACATTATCTATTATATGATATTATATTATATTATAATACTTACTTTCTAACTATAGTATTACTAAACCTGATTTCATGTAAATCCGCATCATAGCAATATTAAATTTATATATAATATATATATATAGACTTATAGTCATTAGATGTATACTATAGAGTATCAGTTATAGATAACTATAAAGGTTTATATTATACTACTTTTATATATATACTGATTGATTATTACAGCAATAAAAGTCCTTGTCTCCACCATTATACTCAGACTCACTATCAGTTGATAATTAATCTAAAACACTTTACTAAAAGTTACTCACTATATAAAAATATACGAATTTACTAATCATAAACTATTAAATAGGGAAGGAGTACGTTTCTAACCTATTTTCTCTTGGCCTCATCTTATGAACTAAAAGCATTTTCTTTCAAAAAATCTTTCTTAGAATTACTACTACAAAGTACTACAGAGTTAGTTAAACAGACCATCCGTACGCAACAAAAAACGTCACATTCGTTCTTTTTCTTCTTATTCATCTATTTTCTCCAATATTTAAGGATTTGCTTCCTACTGATTTATCTTGCCTGGATAATTTAGGTCAGCAGAAGAATGCTGAGTGAGGCTTCAAGAATATAGAAATATAAACTCTGCACAAAATTGTTAAAAATTACTGATGCCTATCTGAGATCATAAAAGATAGATGAGCCCGTACGGGACTCTCTGCTTCTCAGGTGTTTAATACCGTTGGTTAGCTCGACCCTCGCGAGGCTACACCAGGCTATCGCTCTCCCCATCTGATGATACAGTGATGGTGGTTTCGTGGGCTCCAAATGTCATTGGATTGAGCGAACGGGGGAGGCGACGAGACGGAATTCGCGTACGAACAATACGCTTGAAACCGTTAGCGAGCTGCTGAGTGGGTTCTCCTCTTTCTTACGTGACCTTTTCTTCCTTCTTTATGTTGCTCCAGTCTCCTCGGTTTTGTATGGAGGTCTTTTCAAGAATTTCTATCCGAGAGGATACTGTTCCTTGCTACGAATGGTTCTCTGCGAGACGTGCATGAAGATCCTCGTAATTCGGAGCGCTTACATCTCTTCCTGTAGATGTCAGGTTGATATTTAGTGTAGCCAGGAGATGACGCTACAGCTCGAGAGATGTCGTTAACAAGAAACATTAAACCTCTAAACTCACTAGCTGCCTCAAATAGACATGCCTCTTAAGCATCTTTCTCAGAGACGCGGTGGTGGCGTAGTCGGAATTCCCCTTAACGAGTTCTCTCAATCTAAGGGGGGGAGGGGCGATCTCGATCTGTTCTCCGCAAACCGAACAGCTAGCACGTAAACGAATGCTTATTTATCGTTCGAATAAGGACCAATAACAAGCGGCCGAGCGGGGGGTATGGTGCTAGTCTTTCTCCGAAATGTGTTTTGTGAGTGGTTATCAATTCGGATTATGTCTTAGCTTGAGAAGAATTGTGGATACACCATAAAGAGAGGCCTTCTGTGAGATATAGACATATTAAAGTTGATTCTTGTTTCTTCTTTGAATAGTAAGGTTGGGTAGGGCATAGCAAGGGAGAGGTTAGAGTAGTTAGGTAGTGAAAGAATGTAGTTATTATTTTTATGATATTGATCGCTGTACTAACGTATAATTAAATCTAATTGAAGCGTCAGTTAGGATGGGGATCCTGTTTTTGTGTTATTAACAAATATCAAGTGAAAAGGGAGATGTGAACATCCTTCTTCGTGTGCGTTCAAAACATATAATATTTAATTGTGAGGAGGCTCAACGGATCATTGAATTTGTATAAAGAAGGCACGTGGTGTGTATTTGAGTAAGCCACATTGCGGTTGTACATTTTCAATCACGTCATCAGAGGAAGACCCGAATCGCGTCTTTGCACAAAGAGACCAAGAGAGGAGGCAGCGGAGAAGAAGATAAGTCGTAAGTTGTAAGAATACAAAATAATTCCATAATGGTTAAGTAGAAGATAGCTGAAGAACTAATAGAAGAAGGGGAGATCTGCGAAACTGTCAAGTTGGTCCATTTTGGTCGTTTTAGGTACTGCCAAATGTTGCGGTCGAAGAATGTGTATATAGTGGTTTTTAGATAACAGGTAGTGTATAGTGATATATGGTAATTGTCATTCTTAGTGAAATTAATATTGGTCAGTTGAATATTAATATATAGTTTGCTTATATGTGTTATATATATTATTAATATTATGTGATATATATATTTGTAGGTGAGTGATTATATAGTAGTTATGTATTAATTATCAAACTCTATATAAAATCTATAGTTATATGAAATAAAAGAAATAATGTATTAATTATTTTTTCTAATTCATTGCTTATCAAGATATAAATAATTCTTTCTCCCCACACACTGGAGTATATGAAAAAAATATTTAGAAAACTGTTTAATATATTTTAAACTATTTTACCAATTTTGAATATATACTTGACTAATTTTTACCTTTTTCACCAAATATAAATATTCATGAGTATTTTAATATATTCTAATATATAAATTTATAGTTATATATTATATCAATATACTATATATATATATTAGATAGGGGAGGGAGGGTATAGCTTATGATATTTTTTTAATTTGGTGGGTTACTAATTGGAAGAGTGAAGGTAGATATATTAGTACCGCAGTGTTAGATCATGACGCCTACCGGGTCCCGATGAGGTATCCCTCCTATCCGTAGAATAAATAAATATATAGCGATACTAAATACTAAAGCTGCGTGAAAGTGGGTGCAGTGGTAGTTTAGTATCGTATGTTAAATAATATACCGTGGGGGGATGTTAACCCCGCTGACCAGAGTCGCTTCCCAGGGTGGCGCGCGGGCTGAAGCCAGCGGCATGGGGGCGAGAATGAGAGACATCCTTTGACTGAGACCGGCTCAGAGGCGTCTCGAACCTGAGTATAATAAGGAGGCGCGTAGAGCAAACTGGCGACGCCAGAGGCCAGGCCTAGGGCAAGGCGCTGGGCGCAAGCGAGATAGGGAAAGGTGGGGGTTCCGCCACAGAGTTGCATCACCGCAAACTGCTTGCTTGTCTTTGGCTCGGAATTAATCGGATGTTAAGACGGAGACGACACGCGCGATCAGGACTGAAAAGCGAAATCAGTTTCTGGGAGGAGGTGTTCGAGTCGTGGACACACACCTGACGAGTGGGTGTCAACACCCTGCCAGGGAGGAGGTGAGAAGGGAGAAGGATAAGTGGGCCTGATGCCGAGGAGAGGGGTGGAAAATCGTTTTGGAGACGTTAGTGAGAGACCAGACTATTGGGGAAGTCTGAAGCACAACAATATACTAACTACAAACTGGAGATACAG
>JABUQX010105430.1:0-12500 GCA_015478945.1 Trachelipus rathkii
GTTGTGCTTCGTTCAGTTGGAATTTGAGTGTTTAACCGTTTTCGCATTTATGTTGAAACGCTTCGCGTTTTTCGTGCACTTTAACTAAATATATATATATATATATATATATATATATATATATATTATATATATATATATATATATATATATATATATATATATATATATATATATATATATATATATATATATATATATATATATATATATATATATATATATATATATTTTTACAAACAAAAAGAATATATATAGGATAGTCACCCTAGGCACGTAAAATAATACTTTAATAAAACATCACAAATAAAATTATGAAATATAAACAAAACAAAGTAACCATTAGCTTTCGCCTAAGACAATCAAAGGCCTCTGTCCGATGGAATGACAAGAATATACAAATAAAAAAGGTTAAATGAAAAATATTGTTTAATTTAGTTGGTTGTCCTTCTTCTTCACATCCTTAAGGCATCCTGAATTTAGGAGTATAGAATTTTGAATAATGTCAAGGCTCACTTCGCCCGGTATTTTATTAAAATTATCAGTATTGTATATATATATATATATATATATATATATATATATATATATATATATATATATATATATATATATATATATATATATATATATATATATATATATTTGACTCCTACTATGTATATATATATATATATATATATATATATATAAAAAAATATATATATATATATATATATATATATATATATATATATATATATATATATATATATATATATATATATATTCTATATATATATATATATATATATATATATATATATATATATATATATGACGATTAATTATTTTCCTCTTCATAACATTGATGTATATCCATGGAGAAACGGAATTTATATTGATTTTATGGTTGTGCAGAGTTCGATGGGCTGTTAAAGCTGAATTAGGAGAGTCTTTGATAAGATCATATTTATGTTGTTTAACTCGTCTGGGTAGATCATTAGTCTCGCCGATGTAAACAGATGGACAATCATAGGGAATTTTATAAATGCATTGCGTTTGATAAGTATTAACTTTAGTGGGTTTAAAAACTTTTTCAAGGGAATTGTATTACTTTTATAAAGCGAATATTTTTTGGAAGATGTTCTTTTAATTGATGATTTAACTTATAAGGAATGGGAAGATAAGAAAAAGTGGTGTGAGGAATGGGAGGGTTACTATTATAGAATTTTTGTTTGGCTTTGCGAAATGCTGAATTAATGACATAAGGAGGATATTTTAGTTTGTTTGATGAAAGTAGAAAAAAGAAATTGAGTTTCTGTTGAGAGATTAGGAGGAGAGCAAACTCGAAGGGCTCTAAGATAGAGGGCAGTTAGTGTAGCTAATTTTGTGTTATATGTATGAGTCGAAAACCAATGTATATAAGAGGAGGAAGAAGTGGGTTTCTGTAGACAGAAAAGGATAGATGTGGAGAGTTTTCCCATGAAATTAAAGTATCTAGAAAAGGTAGAGAAGAGTTAATAGGTAATTCATGTGTGAAGGAGATAGAGGGATGAATGTTATTGATATGTTGTAAAATAAAATTTATATTGATGTCATTTGGAAGTGCGCAGAACACGTCGTCCACATAACGAAGCCATGTGGCATTAGAAAGAGAAGGGTGATGAATAATGTATTGGTGTTCAAAGAGTTCCATAAAAATATTGCTTAAAGTAGCAGATAAGGGAGAACCCATTGAGAGAAAGTTTGTTTGCAAAAAGAATTGTTAAAAGTAAAGAAGCTGTGATCAAGTGTGAGAGAAATAAGTTGCTTAAGAAGGGAGAAAGGATAATTTAAAGTGATATTATGTTCTTGAATATAGTTTTCTAGTAAGTTTAGAGTAAATGGGACAGGTACGGAAGTGAAAAGGGAGGTGACGTCAAAGCTAAGAAATTGGTGTGTGGAAGGATTAAGTGTATGAATACGTTGTATGAAATCTTCTGTATTGATGAGATGGGAAGGTGAAATTTTGCCGATTAATGGTTTTAATTGAGAAGATAGCCAGGAAGAAAGTTTATAAGTAGTGCAATTAGTATTGGAAATGATAGGGCGTAAGGGGTGATTAGGCTTGTGAATCTTTGGCAAGCCATAGAAGTGGGCAAGATCAGTCATGTACGCCTTATTTTTATTATAAATGTTGGGTATATTACTACAATTAGATTTAAGTTTTTTATTAAAATTATTTTGTGAATTTTTAAGGGGGTTAGTATTAATTTTAATATAAGTATTTGCATCAGATAATATGGTATTGCTTTTAGTTATGTAATCTGCATGATTCAATATGACAACTTTGTTACCTTTATCACTTTTGGAAATAACAATATCCTTGTTCCTCTTCAAGCTCGCCAAAGCCTTGTAAAATTTAAGTGGGAGTTTATTTTGTTGATCATTCATGCAGTATTTAAATCATTCAAATTTACATACCTAATGAGGATGAGAGCTTACTTTTAGGCTTTGGCCTTTCTTTTGCCTTGGAAAAACAGGACAATTTTCTACAGTTTTTCAATGATTTTGAAATTTGGCAAAAAACAGTAAATGATACTTCATTCAACAACGACTTACTTAAGGGTTTTCTTCTGAATGAATTAGTTACTGCTGATCAACAAAATAAGCTCCCACTTAAATTTTACAAGGCTTTGGCGAGCTTGAAGAGGAACAAGGATATTGTTATTTCCAAAAGTGATAAAGGTAACAAAGTTGTCATATTGAATCATGCAGATTACATAACTAAAAGCAATACCATATTATCTGATGCAAATACATTAAAATTAATACTAACCCCCTTAAAAATTCACAAAATAATTTTAATAAAAAACTATGCAAGTAGTAATATACCCGACATTTATAATAAAAATAAGGCGTACATGACTGATCTTGCCCACTTCTATGGCTTGCCAAAGATTCACAAGCCTAATCACCCCTTACGCCCTATCATTTCCAATACTAATTGCACTACTTATAAACTTTCTTCTTGGCTATCTTCTTAGTTACAATCATTGTTCAGCGAAATTTCACCTTCCCATCTCATCAATACAGAACATTTCATACACCGTATTCATACACTTAATCCTCCCACGCAACAATTTCTTAGCTTTGACGTCACCTCCCTTTTCACTTCCGTACCTGTCCCATTTACTCTAAACTTACTAGAAAACTATATTCAAGAACATAACATCACTTTAAATTATCCTTTCTCCCTTCTTAAGCAACTTATTTCTCTCACACTTGATCACAGTTACTTTACTTTTAACAATTCCTTTTACAAACAAACTTATGGCCTCTCAATGGGTTCTCCCTTATCTGCCACTTAAAGCAATATTTTGTGGAACTCTTTGAACACCACTACATTATTCATCACCCTTCTCTTTCTAATGTCACATGGCTTCGTTATGGACGTGTTCTGCGCACTTCCAAATGACATCAATATAAATTTCATTTTACAGCATATCAATAACATTCATCCCTCTATCTCCTTCACACATGAATTACCTATTAACTCTTCTCTACCTTTTCTTGATACTTTAATTTCATGGAAAAACTCTCCACATCTATCCTTTTCTGTCTACAGAAAACCCACTTCTTCCTCCTCTTATATACATTGGTTTTCGACTCATATATATAACACAAAATTAGCTACACTAACTGCCCTCTATCTTAGAGCCCTTCGAGTTTGCTCTCCTCCTAATCTCTCAACAGAAACTCAATTTCTTATTTCTACTTTCATCAAACTAAAATATCCTCCTTATGTCATTAATTCAGCATTTCGCAAAGCCAAACAAAAATTCTATAATAGTAACCCTCCCATTCCTAACACCACTTTTTTTCTTATCTTCCCATTCATTATAAGTTAAATCATCAATTAAAAGAACATGGAGAACGGAATATAGTGGAGGGTTCCCTGCCTATTATATTCTGATGATTTGGATTTGTGTAGCGAATCTGAGAAAGTTTGAGAGGATTGGTAGTGAGATTTGTCAGGGTGTGTTAAAGGAGTTGTTTGAAGGTAAACGTAGATAAGAGTAAGGTTATGATTGTGAGTGAGGACAGTCCTCGGTGTGAAGTTATGTTAGATGGTGAGCAGTTGGAACAAGTGCCTGAGTTTAAATATTTAGTATATGTGTTGGATGAAAAGGGAACGTATGATGCAGTGTAGTAGGAAAGTGTGAATAGCAGAAAGGTGGCTGGTGAAATTAAATCGTTGATGGATGTAAAGGGACTAAGTCTTGAGTGCGCTGGGGTCTTACTTGAGAGTATGTTTTTTAATAATAATGATAATGTTGAAAATTTAATATACACAAACCAATAAATTACCTAAGATACCGTAATTGTCATAGTCAAAAACTAAAAGTAACGGAGTAACGGAACAACAGCACTTCGTTACTTTTCCTTTCAAAGAAACTGAATAACAATAACGGAACTACTTTTTTTGTCCAACCTTACCATTTCAGCGTTAGACTCAGCCTTTTTGTTTTATATTATCCTTTTCTTCCGTTGTCAGCTAATTTATGGCAAACTAGTCTCTCCTTTATTAAAAATATTAGATTAAATTTCTGATGAACAGGTTTCCTCATCTGAGGTAGAGCTTCTGCGTTTACTGGGCAGATTCGTTAGGATTCATATAATACGCTAGTGAGTATGAGTTACAAGTCAGCTGAGGGATCCAACTTCTTTGTCTAGGGTCCGTAAGCCATCTTTCATCTGTTGCTATGAAATTGTCAGTTTCAGTTCTACTCTGAAAGCAGTCAATTTTGTGCACTATGAGATGACTTTTTTCAAGATTGGAAAAATTATGCTCTCTTTCTAAACAGCCCAATTAGGAACTTCGATAGAAAGTCTTGTAAGCTGTTATGACTTAGATTTTTGACTGTCTTTAAATTCTCAAACTGTCCTACTTTTTTTTAAATTATCTAAAAATTGAAAAAAGTTACAAACACTCTTTGTCATAGGTGGGCGTTATCGCGATAAATTATCGCGATAATTTATCGCGATAACGGTTTCGGGTTATCTGTTATCCGATAAACTCTTTTACCGATAATCGGTATCGCGATAATTTTTGTTCCAAACTACCGATAACTATATGGCGATAATTTATCGCGATAACGGTTTCGGGTTATCTGCTATCCGCTAAAATCTTTAATCAATAATGGGTATCGCGATACTTTTTGTTATATATATATATATATATATATATATATATATATATATATATATATATATATTTACATTTATGCGCCACTTATATATATATATATAATATAATATATCTTTATATATATTTATATGTAGAGATAATATAATTTTAATAATATGAAATATAATATATAATAATAATAATATATATATATATATGTAAATAATAATAATATATAATATATAATAATAATAATAATATAATAATAATATAATAATAATATATATATATATAATATATATATATATATAATAATATATATATGTATATATAATATAATATATATATAATATATATATATATATAATATATATATAATATAATAATATATATATATATATTTATATGTAATAACAATAACCTTAATATATACGTTTATACTAATAATAATAATAACCTTTATATATATGTATATATATATATATATATATATATATATATATATATATATATATATATATATATATATATACGCGTTTTTTCTGGCACTTTGATCGGGCTTCTACGCTAACTATAATTGGAGTGACTGCTTTGACTCTGGTGACGCTTCAGCTTCTGCCGATAAGATGGGAGCTGTAATCGTTGATGGGATGAGAAGGTTCATTCCTTCTTCGACTAAATCTTTCTCTCCTCATAATCCATGGTTCGATCGTACTTGTTCTCTGGCCATTCAGGCTAGAGACAGTGCGTATCGGGAGTGGAAAAATTCTCGTTCTCCTATCACTCTTGCTAATTTTCATTCTGCTAGAAATCGTTGCAGGGATACTCTTCGACGAGCAAAGCGGGCTTTCATCAAACGAAAGTGCGCTAAACTCCTTGGTTCTCCTGCTGACAAATCTTTCTGGCCTCTTGCCAAAAACATCTCTAACAACTTCTGTAAATCTGCCTTTCCTCCTCTTATTTGTTCTGATGGTTCTGTTGCTAATTCTCCAACTGAAAAGGCCAATCTCTTCGGCCTCCTATTTTCCTCTAACTCAACCCTGGATGATTCTGGCATTCCTCTTCCTCCTCCTTCTCCTCTTAGGTGTCCTATGCCTTTGCCTGTGATTACATTTGATCAGGTGCATGGGTTCCTGAAATCTACGAAAGTTAGGAAAGCGGGTGGCCAAGATGGCATTCCCTCCCCGTGTTTGAGGGAACTTATTGCTTCCGTGCTGGCTCCTCTCATTCCAGCCTATTCTCTATGTCATGCTAACACTTTCCCTCAGTGTTGGAAGCACGCACATATCCTGCCGATTTCGAAAAAGGAAGCCGCTCTGATCCTTCTTATATCGCCCTATAGCTCTCACTTGTATTCTATCTAAGATCTTAAAAATTTTAACTCTCATTTCTTAGATCATCTGGAATCTCATTCACTTCTTTCGGATCGACAGTTTTGGCTTTTTCGGCTCTCGAGGTCTACTGGCGATATACTCCTATCTTCTTTGTTTATGGTTCCGCCGCCGGAACTAAGGAGAGATTTGCGTGGTGGCGCTTGACATATCAAAGCATTTGACCAGGTATGGCACGCGTCACTGCTCTAGCTCTCTTCCTTTGGGTTTCCTCCTTCTCTTTGCTTACTTATGTCTAGTTTTCTCTCAAATCGCTCAATATCAGCTGTTGTTGACGGGGAGACCTCTTCTTCCTTTTCTGTCAATAGTGGTGATCCTCGGTTCTGTCTTATCTCCTACTTTATTCTTACTTTTCATTAATGATCTTCTCACCTGCACATCTAACTCTATCTACTCGTATGCCGATGACTCGACCCTTCATTCTTCAACTCATTTCAATTCTTCTCCTTCTTTTACTTCTAGAATTGCCTCTCGTCTTAATCTTTCCAATTCTATTCTCTCAGATCTGGATAGAATTTCCGGGTGGGGTCGTCTCAACCTTGTGAAATTTAATTCTTTAAAAACTCAACTTCTACAAATCTCCCTCTCTAGAACACCTTCCAACTATCCTATCTCTTTCGACGGTTCTCTCGTCTCTCCTGTTGACAATATAAACATCCTTGGCCTTAACATTAACCAAAAAATGTCTTGGAAACCTCACATCACAAAGGTTGCTAGGGCGGCCTTAAAGACACTGGGAATTCTGTTTAGACTGCGAGACTTTTTCTCCTCTTCTCAGTTACTCCAGCTATACAAGGGCCTCATCCACCCTCGTATGGAGTACTGCTCTCATATCTGGGGGGGGGGGCTCTGGTTTCACCCGGCTTTTGGACAAGGTCGAGTCAAAGGCCAAAAGACTTATAAACTATTCCGTACTTTCCACTTCACTTGACCCTCTATCTTTGCGGCGCGATGTTGGTGCTTAATCTCTTTTCTAAAGGTACCGCAGCGGCAGATGCTCGAGGAACTTGTAACTCGCGTACCAACACCTTTACGACGCCCGCGTAGCACAAGGGGTGCTGTGTCTGCGCATGAGTTTTGTGTGAATATTGGTAACTCCAGGCTAGTTCGCTGCGGTGTTCCTTCTTTCCTGCCACCTCTGTTCTGTGGAATTCTTTCCAATTTCAGTGTCACCTGCCGAATTTAATCTCCCTCACTTGGCTTGCGTCTGTACTCACCTCAAAATTTGCGTTGGTCAATTTGAGCTTCTGAGACGTGTAACACCCCCTCCTTGAATAGGGCTCCGCCCGTGAGTGATGGTGACAGCTAATATATATATATATATATATATATATATATATATATATATATATATATATATATATATATATATATATATATATATATATATATATATATATATATATATATATATATATATATATATATATATATAACTATATATATATATAAATATAATATATATATATATATATATATATGCCATATATATATAAATATATATATATATATATATATATATATATATATATATATATATATATATATATATATATATATATATATATATATATATATATATATATATATATATATATCTGTTTCGCCTGATGTGAATGAGGGCTTTTGAAGAAACAATGGCCAAAAAGTCAGAGGTCAAGGCCATGATGGAGAAGAAGGTGGAAGAGTTGTTGCGGCGTACCGAACTCGAGATCGCCAACAGTACCAGCAGCAGCGAGGGAAAGGACATAGAAGAGAAGGACTACTACTCAAGCATCTGTGATGCTGATGATTACACTGAACTAACTCAAGGTCAACGTCATTAAAGATCAATCAAGAGTAAAGCTGTTCTCATTGTAAATAAGTGAATGCAGGCGAAATCGACAGACAGCCTGTCAGACTTAGCTTTTAACAATGAGAAGGTGCTCATTGATCTCTTTATAAGATACAATACTGCATTGCCGTCTAGCTCTGCGGTGGAGCGATTGTTCTCCCTTGGCAAAGATATCTACAGAGCTAAGAGGAATTCTCTGTCAGATGAAAACTTTTATATGCTCATGTTTATGAAGGGGAAAATGCAAATACTGCAGAAGGCCAGTACCTAGAATTTATATTTTTATATTGAAAAATTATAATTAACTAATTCTTTGATTTCATTTCAAATCCTTTATTAACGTTTATATTTGGGTTTTTACATACATTATAGAATCTATAACATCAGAGCATAAATTAGAAAATAAAATTTTATTATAAAAAACACTGAGAAGCAAAGGGAAAAAATTTAATTTTATTTAATAAGATATCCAAAGTTTTACAAGTTATATAAAGCAAGTAGCAACATTCCCATATTTTGTGGGTACGTGTCGGTAGAGAAAACTGAAAATTTTATATTATAATCTATAAAATAGGTGAAAAGAAGATGTAATAAATTTATTTTTATTATTTTCTTAAAAACCAAAGTCGTGTTTTTTTAACATTTTATTTATAATAAAATGAAATACATAAAAATTTGGATTTATCGATTTATCGGTTATCGCCTTATCGGCGATATTTTTATCACGAGTTATCGGATATCGGTTATCGATGATAAGGTTTTCGTTATCGATTTATCGGTTATCGCGATAACAGTTTTCGTTATCGTGCCCACCTATGCTCTTTGTATTTTTCCATTTGTTCAACAAATATCATTATATTTTTTTTAACACTTTTTTTGAATGTTTTTTTTTTCTAAGTATATTTAAAAAAAAATTCATCCCTTGAAATAACAGAAAAAGAAAGAGAAATTTACATTTATTTTCTTGGAGTCACTATTATAACGGTCAATATATCGATAAAGTTTCGATTAATCGTTGCATAAAATTTGTTATGATATTAATATCGCAAATCTGCATTATTGAATCGATTGTTCCTAACAAATTGCGAGGATATTTTCCTTTGAGTCGAGATCAATGTAAATTTTTATGCTTTTGTTAAAATTTGTAATAATACTTCTGTTTTCATGAAATTGAAATATTAGCGATAATTGTCTTTATATTATTAAATACTAATCAGTAATACTTGCAAAATTGATCTGCGTAAAAAATTCAATGTAACACGTGGTTTAAAAAACTATAAAATTATTTTAACGCACAACGTCTTGTTGTGACTTTGAGTTTAACCTTGAATCTTCGTTCGTTGAAATATCAAAACCTAATGTTAAAAATCATATTTCATATATCACTTAGATTGTATTTGATTGTTAATTAAAATAATAATTAAATAAAACAATATATATATATATATATATATATATATATATATATATATATTTATAGTTAGTATGTATAATATATATATATATATATATATATATATATAATATGATCTTAAAGTAAATGAGGATGCGGATGCGGATACGGATACGGATGTTTACTTTTTTTGAAGTTTGAATTAAAAATTATATATATATTATATATATATATATATATATATATATATATATATATTATATGGACATACATACATATATATATATATATATATATATATTATATATAATATATAATATATATAGTATATTATATATATATGTATATATATATATATATATATATATTATATATATATATATATATATATATATATATTATATATATTATATATATATATATAATATATATATATATATATATATATATATAATCTATAGTATAAATATAATATTAGTGATGGGACGATGAACATGAATGATTATATATATAAATATATATATATATATATATATATATATATATATATATAATATATTATATATATATATTTATATATATCTATATATATATATATTAATATAAAACATATTTATCCCTGCGTGTGGTCTAGTTATATATATATATATATATATATATATATATATATATATATATATATATATATATATATATATATATATATATATATATATATATATATAATATTTATAAAATATCTATTTTATACATATTTTTATAATAATAATAATAATTTTAAACCCTTTGGCATAAAGCAAACTATAACTTAAAATGAATTTATTGAAACACTTTAACACAAATTAAAAACATATTAAAATTTTGTTTTCCATGAGTTAATGGTATCAAATGCAGTAGTCTTTCGCTTCATTTACGAAGCCTCTTCAGCTGCTTATATGTTTCAAATACCTACTCAGGAAAACGACTGCTTGAGAATATTTCGAAGAATTTAGTATTGAATTTCTATATTTCATGGATAATGACAAGGGCAGTTTTTTGGATAAAAAGATTCGTCCGTTGGATTTTTTGTTTTGGAAGCTCGAAGATAAATTTGAAAAAATATTGAAGAATCTATGCTAACTTGATGTAACGAAAAAACAGATGCAAAAAATATGATTAAGGGGTTGCATTTTGAGGATGTTTTTCATAATATAATTGTTCAATCTTTTTGATAGTTGGAGAATTAAATTTTAAAAGTTTGTGTTGTGAATAATCTAGTTTATGTTCCCCTTGCATATTGTTGTAATTGTTGAAGTTGTGTATACAATAGGTTTCAATTAATTTTCTTTTTTGGTGGTTTGGGATGTTGATTAAATTTTGCATGGAATTACTGTTGATTGAGTGGTTGAATTGTGACCTGTGTGACTAACCACACACAGGTCACAATTCAACCACTCAATCAACAGTAATTCCATGCAAAATTTAATCAACATCCCAAACCACCAAAAAAGAAAATTAATAGAAACCTACTGTATACACAACTTCAACAATTACAACAATATGCAAGGGGAACATAAACTAGATTATTCACAACACAAACTTTTAAAATTTAATTCTCCAACTATCAAAAAGATTGAACAATTATATTTTGAAAACATCCTCAAAATGCAACCCCCTTAATCATATTTTTTGTATCTGTTTTTTCGTTACATCAAGTTAGCACAGATTCTTCAATATTTTTTCAAATTTATCTTCGAGCATCCAAAACAAAAAATCCAACGGACGAATCTTTTTATCCAAAAAACTGCCCTTGTCATTATCCATGAAATATAGAAATTCAATACTAAATTCTTCGAAATATTCTCAAGCAGTCGTTTTCCTGAGTAGGTATTTGAAACATATAAGCAGCTGAAGAGGCTTCGTAAATGAAGCGAAAGACTACTGCATTTGATACTATTAACTCATGGAAAACAAAAAATTTTAATATGTTTTTAATTTGTGTGTAAAGTGTTTCAATAAATCCATTTTAAGTTTTATAGCTTGCTTATGCCAAGGGTTTAAATTCTATATTATTTATTATTATATATATATATTTATATATATTATTATATATTATATATATATATATATATAATATATATATATATTATATTATATATATATATATAATATATATATATTATATATATTATATATATATATATATATAATATATATTATATATGGCTGAAAACGGCAAATCATCTTCGCTCCTATTTTTCCTCTTAACTCACCCTGCCGAACATTCGTGGCATTCCTCATGCCTCCTCCTTCTCCTCTCAGGTTGTCCTATGCATTTCCTGTGATTATATTTCGATCGGGTGCCATGTGGGCCTCCTGAAATCTATCGACGTTAGGAAGGTGGGTGGCCCGGGTGGCATTCCTCCCCGAGTTTTTTGAGGGAGTGGCTTCGTGCTATCCCCGCCTCTCGTTCAACTATATTTCTCTAATGTTTCCAATCACCAACATTTTCTTCAGTTGTGGAACACGCACTGTCCAACCTATCCGAAAAAGGAAGCGCTCTGATCTTCTACACTATCTGCCCTATATGCTCTTACTGTATTCTATCTAAGATCTTTGAAACTCTCTCAAACTCTCATTTCTTTAGATCATGCTGGATCTCATTCACTCTTTTCTATCGCCAGTACGGCTTTCGGGCGCTTCGAGGTCTACTGGCGATATAGACTTTCCTATCCTACTGATTTATGGTTT
>JABUQX010105430.1:17500-20728 GCA_015478945.1 Trachelipus rathkii
TTGAACGGCACAGTCAGTCAACTGATTTTTTTCTTGCAGCGAACCAATAAAAATGAGAATACAGACTAAGAAAATCATGTAAACATTAACTAACGAGATAATAACCTGAGAATAATCATATTTGTGAGCCATTGAGATGAGCGGTTCAGGAAATTTGGAAAAATAGTATATATGTTCATTGAACATCGAATCTAATACAATTTAAGATCTGATCAAGAAACTTTTTAAAAACTCGTAAATTAAGGTAACGGTTTAACGAAGTAGCGGGAAAACAATTTTTACTAACGTTAATTCAACAAACAATGTAACTCGTTAAATAGTGCCGTTACTTCTTTTCGAAATTAACGAAAGTGTTAAAAGTAACGAAAAAATTAACGAGTTACTTAACGGATTAACGCTTTAACGCGTTAAATGCCACCTTTATATATATATAATTTACTATATATAATATATATCATATATATATACGTATATAATATATATATATATATATAATATATATATCTATATATATATTATACTATATATATATATATATATCATATATATACTATATATACAATGGGCTAGGCCAGGATTTTCATTTAGGGGGGGGCAAAGGTTGAGTAATATATATATATACTAAATATATATATAATATATAATATATTATATATATATACATATTATATATATATAATATAATATGATTAATATAATAATATATATATATACATATAATATACTATATATAGTATAATATATATATAATAATATATATATATAATATATATATATTATATATTATATATAATATATATATATATATTATTATATATATATGTATATATATTATATATTATATATATATATAATATATATTATATATATATATATATATATATATATATTATATATATATTATATATATATATTATATATATATAACTATATGATATATATATATATATATATATTAATATATATATTATTATATATATATATATATATATATATATTATATCTATATATATATATATATATATATATTATATATTATAATATATAATATAATATATATATAATTATAATATATATATATATAATATATATTATATATATAATATATATATATAGTATTAGTATATAAAATTATGGTTTTCAAAATTGCTGTAAAATTTCTTTTATTTTCTGCAATGGTTTTTTTTAATGTGGTTGTCTGCAGCTGATATCAACGCGGTTAGCGCCTTCCGAGATTGGATTAAACGCTTTGGCAGTCGCCAATGCTATCGACATACTGAAAGTTCTAGCTGAGAATAATGTCAGAAGAAATCCAAGCTGTGTATATAAAGCACAAAGCTAGTTGACTCAAAGCCAATATAAAACGAAAACACATTAAAATACCTTAGAAAAAATTAATATGACATACGTTAGTAATTAGTGAATTACTACTTCATTAATCTATCGTTATGTTATTTTTTTTCAGTTTTTCTACTACTAAAACCCTTAAAAACGTCGTCGGACAAACATATAATCTTCATAATTTTTAATTTCGCCAAGATTTTGGGGGGGCGGGCAAGTGCCCCCCCTGCACCCCCCTGCCCACATATATACTATATATATATAATATATTATATAATAATATAATATATATATATATATATATATATATATATAATATATATATAATATTATATAATAATATAGTATATATATATATATACTAATAATCTCGTATGGGCGACTATCTTTTCAACAAAAAATTGAGTCTAAATGAGTTTAAAAATCAAACAGACATTTTCTCTGAGAGCGCCCATGCGTTATCAGCTGTTTGATGTTCGCAATCAAATATAGTTATATGAATTTATTTAATAGTGGATTTAGATATTATTATTATTATTATTATTATTATTATTATTATTATTATTATTATTATTATTATTATTATTATTATTATTATTATTATTATTATTATTATTATTATTATTATTATTATTATTATTATTATTATTATTATTATTATTAGTCAATTAATTATTATTATTATTAATATTATTATTATTATTATTATTATTATTATTATTATTATTATTATTATTATTATTATTAAATTTTAACTATACAAAATATTATAATTATGCATAATTATTATTATTATTATTTTTTATTATTATTATTATTATTAATATTATTATTATTTTCATTAATTACATGTTATGTAGGTTATTGTTAAGGGAAATTTTAACATAAAAGATATTTGTTATATTTATTTGTTATATATTTGCATTATTAATATTTCTTTTAACACTGGAGAGTTGTCATAAATACTATAATTATTGTTAAAGATATTTTGAACTATCGTACATCAAATGATCACTGTATAATCCTTTAATTGATTCCATCAATTAACAATTATAAATGTTCACAGGTGAGGTCTTATAAGACAAAAGCATTTGTTTTTATTGTTTTCATTTAATTAACTTTATCCTTTTCTACGTTTAATTAGGAATCATATTTTTTATTACATTTTTGATAATATATTTGGGAAAGCTAACAACCATTCATTCATTATTATTTTTTAAACATATATATATATATATATATATATATATATATATTATATAATAATTATATATAATATATATTTATATATACTATATATATTATAAGTATATATATATATATATATATAATTTATAAAATTAAAAAATATATATATTATATATATATATTATATATATTATATATATATATATATATATATATAAACCGGGTTATATAATATATATTATATATATGTATATATACTATTATTATATATATTTATATATAATATATATAATATATATATATATAATATATATATTAATTGATTTAGAACTCTCTGTTGTTTTTTCTGTCATCTGTACTAAATCTCCTCATTGTTAAGGATTGTATCACTGAAAATAAATTTTATCTCCAATGAAGTTAAAAAAAACACACTTCAAACCGGTGTCATAAACTGAGATGGCAATGACTCACATATATATGTTATGATTTGCTTTAGGAAACTCATGTGACTTGTTTTAGTATCTCAAAGACTGGTGTCAAATCTGAGATGCCTTCGACATACTTCATCTCAATTAAGACGTTATTAGAACTCATTTAAGCATACGTGAAATGACTCAATGAATATATATACATATAATATATATACTATAGTATATATATATATATAGTCCTACTACTTCAGGCGTTCAATTGATTCTG
>JABUQX010105431.1:0-25000 GCA_015478945.1 Trachelipus rathkii
ATTATTATTATTATTATTATTATTATTATTATTCAGTATAGAGTTTCAAAAAACAGCAAAAGAATGGAATTTTAAATAGTGATAAGATTTAGAATATAATTATAATTAAGCATCATGTATTAAATTATATATTTTAATTATTTTTTTATTCAAATTTTAATATTCTTACTTAATTCTAAATATATTATTATTTATTATAATATTAGTTATTATTAATTATATTATATTATAATTATATTTATTCTATTTATTATTATATTATATGATTATTAATTATATATATATTATTATTATTATCAGGGATGTCACGAAAAAATCATGATTGTTTGTGTGATTTTTTTAAAAAATTATATTGTATAAGATTCTTTACGATATTTTTTTACTTTTAGTATTTTTCAGATTCGTAACGTCACTCGATATATAATTTTAACTGTTATTATTTGCGTGACTTTACGAATCCAAAAAAAATCAAAAATATCAAAAAAATACAAAAAGATCGCACAAAATATCCGATTGTGCTTGAGAAATAGATAGGTGAAAGTAAAAAGAGTATGCTCCCGAGCATGGAGTAGAATGCATCAATCACTTAGCTTTATGAGTGAGGAGTAAAGAGTAAATTATATAGAGTAGAGGATCATATAGGATATAAGAGTGAGAAAAAGAAAAGATAGTTAATCCGCAGATAGAATGGGAATTATATAGGTGATAATAGGATTGATATGAATAATAATGATGTATGGACGATAATTTTGTGATATGATCAGATATGAGAAATGTTATGTAATCATAAAGTAGATCAATAAGATGAGTAATATTATTATTCATTATCGTTTGGAGGTTATGAAGAGTCATAGTAAATATAGAGTAATATTCATTCTATATATATTATATGTTGATAAATGTGGGGGATATATATGGAATCTTGAGTTATATATATTATAGGGAAATTTGTATTTTATTGAGAGAGTGTTATTAGTAGGAATGATTATATATTGCTGCATATTATTGAGTTTAGAAAAGAGTGACGTCTGACTTTATCTGAATGGATGAGTTAATTGACGAAGATAACTAAGATGAGATATTTTAAGAATAATTGATGATTAATTAATTGTATTAATTTATAAATATATATCTATTTAACTTGTATTTTAATCAAATATTAATTTATTTAATATATTATTAATATTATTATTATATTATTATATATTATTAATATTATTAATTATTATTAATATTATTATGAGTTATTATATGATAATTTAAGATTATTTAATTATTATTTATTATATATATTTAATATATTATTAGTTATAAAATTAATATATATTATATTTATGATTTATATATTATTATTTATTATTATTCATTATATTATTATATTATATGTTTATTTATATTTATTTATATAATTAATGTATTATTTATAAAATATAGAGTATTATTAATATAGTTATTTAATTTTTATTATTTATTTAATTATTATTATAATTTATATTATTATTAGTTACTATTGTCATGTATTATTATTAAATTATTATTACTTATTATTATATTATTAATTTATTAATTATTATTTATATAATATTATATATATCATTATTATTATTAAAAACATGTACTTATTAATCCATCATTTAATTATGGGTTAAGTGTGGGAATAAATTTATATTATTATTATTATTATTATTATTATAATTATCTTTTATTATTATATTTATTATTATTTAATTATTATATATAATTATTAATTATATTATATTATTATTATTATTTAATTATTATTTTATTAATTATATTGATAATTTAATTATTTGTATCTATTTTTCTAATACTTACTATCATATTTTTTATCACAATGTAAATTATAATTTATTATCATATTAATTTATTATTTAAATTATTTATTATTATTATTATTAGTTATTTATTATTAGATATTTATTATCTAATTACACCCTTTCCAGTTTATTATATAATTATTATTATATTATATTATATTATTATTTATTATGTATTTATTATTATTAGATTATATTATATAAATTATATTATTATTATTATTATATTATATTAATTAATATTATATTATTATTATATGTTTTTATATAATCTATGAAATTGATTGAGGCTTGATATGAGTGTAGTTTAATTGAGATAGAAGGACTTGTATCATTTAATTAATATTATTATTTTTGTAGTTATTATTATTTGTAGTAGTAGTTGAGTTATTATTATTATTGATGATTATTTAATTTAATATGTATTATTGATTATTTTGAACAGTTAATGATTATATTTATATTTATTATTATTATTATGAGTTATGTATAAATATTATATATGATATTATTATGTATTATTAACTATAAGTATATAGTATATATCTACTATATATATTGAATTAATATTATATTATTGATTATAATTTATATATTATATAATTATTATTATTATTATTATGATTAATTAATTTATTATATTATATATGTGAGTGAGGGTCGTTATTATTATGTATTTATAGTTATATTATATTAATTTTAATTATATATAGGTATCAAAGATATTTTAATTATGATTAATGATTATTAATGATTATGAGTATGAGGTTTGATTATAATTTAGACATGATTATAAGTATTATTTATGTTATTTATATATGATAATACCAATATGTGCATTATTATTTATAATTAATTATAATTATTATATTATTATAATTATTTATGTAGTGATGATGTATTTAATTTATATTTTATAGAGTAAATTTAGGTGTTTTTAGTTTATAGGTGATTGGGTACTTTATAATTTATTATATATTAAGAGTAATAAATTATTAATTATATTATGTATATTATTTATGTATTATTTATGTATGTATTGAATGTATTAATTTAATTATTAATTATATTATTATTTTTAATGTTATGTTTATCTACTTCACATTAATATTTAAATTATTATTTATATAATTATTTAATTTATTACGATTAATGTGTACTCAGCTATATAATTAGTAGATGTTAAACACATCTGAGTGGTATCTGATGAGTAATACTGTACCAGCTATCGACGAGAGAATTATTGATTGCATTATAACCAATTAGATGTATTTTCATGTCAATTTGTAATATTCATAATTATATATATTATTTAGACTTTTTTTTGTGAATTAATATATTCAATTTATTAAATAATTTATTAATATGATTGTATATGAGTTGTAAAAAATATTAAAGCAATGTTGTAGTATTATAATTATATTTATTGATTTTAAATTTGAGTGAGTTTATTATTTTTATTATATTATTAATTTATATATTATTAATTATATTATGTTCATTATTATATTATTTATTGATTGATTAATTATTATTTTATGTATATTATTTATAATTTAATTATTATTATTAATAATTTATTATTATATTATATATATGAATAATTATATCTATGGTTGGTTGTTATTGGGTAACAATTACCGGTGTATGTATTAGTTATTATTTTCTTATTATTATCAATTAATTAAATACGGAGGAGTATTAATCTTATTGATTTATTTAATATTCTCTATTATTATTATTTATTATTATATATATTATGTATATTTTTATTATTGTACATTATTATTATTTATTATTATTATATTATTATTATTATTTTAATTATATTAATGTTATTACAACAATTATTTTATATTATTATTATTATTAATTATGTATTATTATTCACAACTTAATACTGTTAGCTTTAGTTTGATTGTTACTAATGTTATATTATTACTGAGTTATTAAGACACTAATCGTTGATGGTATTTAAAGGTTTAAAATGTCAATTTGCTTTTATAAGATATGTTATTAATATATTTTTCTAGAATTAGTTATTATAATTAACTATTTTATTATTATCAATTATTTTATTATTATTATTATTATATATTTTTAAATTATTATTTATTTTATTTATTATTATAATGTATTATTATTATATTATTATTATTTATAATTGTATTATATTATTATTATTAATTTGTGGGATATAAATGTATTTATTCCACAAATACATATGGCTCTATAATGCTAAGTGTATGTCTTTAGTAATATTTTACTTTGAGTCATACATTACACTCATTTTCTAGTGGGAGAGATTATATATGATCTATCAAATTACTTGTAAATGTAATTAGATTATATTAATTAATATGAATTTGATTTTTTTTATTTGAATTGATTATATTATATTATTATTAATTATTTATAATAATAATTATTATTATATTATATTTTTATAATTATTTTATTATTATTATTTATTATATATCTTATATTAATTATTATTATTATATTATTAAATTAATATAGTATATTATTATTATTAGTATTATGATTATATATATTATTATTATTTTATTATTAAATTATTAATATGATATATATATTATTATATTTAATTATTATTATTATTAATTATTAATAAAATTAATTATAATTATATTATTGTTTTATATTATTTATTATGTATAATACAGTATATTAAATATTATTTTTATATTATATATTGTTTTTAATTATATTACTTATAATTATAATGGGCTCAATGGAAGAAAACGTCCACTTTGATAAGCACCACTTTTTCTCGACAATGTATTTTACTTCTTTAAATAAATTATAATTAAAATAATATTGTAAACATTTATATATATAACCATGTTATAATTATTATATTAGATAGAGAATAATAAAATGGTTTCATTATTATATTGAGAGATTTGTATTATTTAATTATTATTTATTAATTAATTATTTATTATTATTATTATATAATTATTTAATTATTATTAATTATTATTATTATATTATTATTTATTATATATTATTATTATTATTATTATTTATATATATTAAATTATTATATTATAATTATTATTATCTATATTATTATTATATTATTTAATTATATTATATTATTTTAAATTATTATTATAAATATTAATTATTTAATCTAATATTAAGTATTAATATAATTAATTTATCTTGCCTATATAATAATTATATATTATAATCACTAAATCAACATTTATTATTATTCAATTTATTATTACTTATTAATATTTAATTATTAATATATTATTATATGATTATTTATATATTTTATTAATTATTTAATTATTATTTATATTATTATTATATTAATTTAATATTATTAATTAATATACTATATTATATATTAATATTATTATATTATAATTATTATTATTTATTATTATTATTATTATTATTATTATTTATATATTATTATTATTATATAATATTAAACTTTTATTATTATATATATTTATTATTAATATTATTATTATTATTTATATGTATTATATAATATTATTATTAATTATTTAATTAATTATTATTGATTATTATTATTATTAAGTATTATTAAGTATTATTATATATATATATTCATTTATATTATATATTATTATAATTAATATTAATTATTAAATATTATATTATATTAATTATTATTAATTATTATAATGTATTATTAGTTATTATTTTTAATTAATATATTATTATTTATTATTATTAAATAATATAGTTATATTATATTATTCTTATTCATTATATATATTAATTATTATTATTATTATATATTATTATTATTATATATTATTATTATTATTAATATATATATTAATATATTATTATTCTTATATTATATTATTTAATTATTAAATTATTATTTATTAAATATGAAATTAATAATATTGTTGTTGTTACTGTTGAATATTACTAAAGTTGTTTATTTATAATTTGTATATTTATATTCGTTTCAATGTATTAATACTTTATTTGATTGTATTAATTATTATTATTTATTATGATTATATTGATTATATATATAATATTATTACAATTATTAATTATATAATATATTACTATATAATTACTAATGTTAGGTTAGGTTATATTATATTTATTATATATTATTAATTATTATTAATCTTATATATTATTATTTAATTTTGTTACTTAAATTCAATAATGTTATTTTCTTATTAGTATTATATTATTTTTGTAATTAAATATATTTGAATGTAATATTCATCATATCATAATTACTGGGTGGATTTTTCAGATAGAGTCTATATATTATAACATATATCATATTTTTTTTAATGTTTTTATTATATTATGTTATTTATAATCTATATCTATTTATCTATTTACATTTATATGAAAAATATCTGATTAAAATTATTTTTTTAATATTTACAGAATGAAATTAAATACTATTATTAATTTAAATTTACTAATTATTATTATAATATTAGTTATCCTTAAAGATCTTTTGAGAATCATTTATTTATAATTATTATATATTATTAATTATTATATTATTATATTTATTAATTTTTAATATATATTATTATATTTATATGAGATCAAACTATATATAATAATTTATTATTTTCATTTGTATATTATAATGATATATTATTATATATTATACTATAGATTAATTATTATTATTTTAATTTAATTATTATTATTATATTATAGTCTATTATATTATTATTATATTATTCTATAAGTTAAATTATTTAAATATTATTATTATTATCTGAATATTATTATTAGTTTATTTTAATTATTTAATTATTTATAGTATTATATGAAATATTTTAGTTATTATTAATTGTATTTGCATTATTTTTTATAATATGATATGTTTATTACTTAGTTATAGATTACTTTGGAGAATATAAATTCAGATTGTCGAGCATTACTTTTGTTAGTTATTATTAATATTATTAGTAATAAGTCATTAATTGTTATTATTAGTGATTAATTTTCTTATATGTATCTATTATATTAAGTTATATATATTATTATTTATTATTCAGTTTTATTATTATTATTAATTATTATTATTATATATTCTATTATTTATTATTTGTTATTTATATTATTATATATACTTTGATTATTATATAATAATATTATTATTATACTTACGTTATTGCAGTGGAGTGTACTATTTACTTATATGTTTAGATGGTGACTCAATTGATACGGATAAAAACAAGTATATAGTAACCGCGTATATTACTTACTATAGCTTATTGTCTCATACATATACTAAATATCCTTTTAGTATATATATAGAATTATGTATGATGCTAACCATCTTAGTAGTCAATCTTATATCAGATTGAGTTTCTACTGTAAATTTAATTGATTTGTGAGATTATTAATTATTATTATTTTATTCATTAATATTATTTATTGATATATTAATTAATCTATTATTTATTATTATTGTATTATTAATTATTATTATTATTATATTATTATTATGTATTATTAATTATTATTATTATTAACTTTAATTATATTTATTAATTATTCATTTAATGTATTAATTATTATTTGATAGTATGATTATTAATCATTGTTATTTATAATTATATTTATGTTAGAAAATAATTTAATACTAAATTAAAGTTTATCTACATCACCTATGAAATTTCTCATATTAAGTGTATATATTTCTATAATATATGAATTATTATAAGTGAGAGAAACTTGTCATATTATTCCAATATTAATTCTACTATATCATTAAGTAAATAATATTGGTAAAAGCTTTTAAACACAATCTATAAAGCTCTAAATTGAATGCTTCGAAATTGATTTATTATGTGATTATGTATAAAACAATTCTATATTATTCAATTGGATTTATTACAACTTCACTATATTAAAATCTCTAATATTTAAAATTAACTAAGATAAATCATTGTTCCTTAAGAGACCCAAGCCATTAAATTATTATGATAGTTTAAATATATATATGAAGTTTTATTATGATATATATTATATATATAATAGACAAAATTTACATGAGATTTTCTTTTTAGGAAACAAATGCAAACTTACGTGAGTCTTATAATTATGTAAATTAATTCATCAAAATAGTTATTGTTTTATTATTGATTATTATTATTATTATTATTATTAATTATATTATAATTATATTATTTATTGCAATTAGTATTAATATTATTATTTTAACCATTATTTTGTATTATACATGGCTATTTTATGTTAATGTTATTATTAGTATATTATTATATTAGTTATTATTATTATTATATTATTATTATTGTATTATGTATTATTATTATATTATTAATTAATATTATTATTATTATTATTATATTATTTATATTAGTTATTATTATTAATATGTTATGGTCATTATTTTAATATATTATTCTTATTATGTATGATTGAGTTATTATTATATTATTATTCTGTTATTTCATTATTAATTATTATTATGATTATTATTATTAATTATTATGATTATTATTTTAATTATATTATTATTATTATTATTATTATTATATGATTATTAATGATTTGATTATTATGGATTATTATTTATTATTGATATTATTATATTTATATATGATTATTATTGAGTTTTATTATTATTATGTAGATTATATTATGGATTATATTATTATATTTACTTAATTATTATGTATTTATTATATATTTCATTATTAGTGTTATTTATTATACTATTTAGTTATTATTAATTATTATGATAAATTTTCTATTATCATATTATTATTATATCTATATTATCAATGTAGTAGATGATGGTTATGTATGTGATATAGTTATCTATTGTTATAATGTATATGTATTTATTATTTATTATATGTAGTGATTATTATTATTATCTAATTTGAAGAATTTATTATCCTAAGATGTTGTAGGGTGATATTATGATGTATTAGATGATTTTCAGTAAGTTTAGTAAGCATAATTATTATTTAATTTATTATAATTATTACAGTGATTAATTTATTATTATTATTATTTATGTATATTATTAATTATTATTATTATATTATGTAATTTATTAAGTATTAATATATGGATGATTATTCAATGATTAAATCTGATTTATTATAAATTATATGATTATGTATTATTTATATGAATATTATGTAAATTATTTATGTATTATTATATTATTATATATTTTGTATGTTTTTCTTATTTGTTTATTATTAATTATTTATTGATTATTATTTAATTGATTGTTATGCATAGATTTGGTTGTTGTTGTTGTTGTATTGTTATTATTGTGTTTATTATTCGTTTATTTATTTATCCATTTATTATTATTATTATTGCTATATTATAATTAAAGTATTATTAATTGATTGAGTTGATTATGTATATATGTATTTTTATTCATTTATATTGTTAATTATTGTATTGTATTTTATTATATTATTATTTACTTATTTTAATTATTATTGATTAGAAATTTATAATATCCACCTGTTTTTTATTTTTTTGTATTTTGTATATTTGTTATTTATTCTTTCATATGCTTTTTTTGGTTTTTGTTTTTTCTTTTGTTGCACTGATATTATTATCTGTGTTTAGTTGTTAATATGCATTTATTAGCACTATGTATTAACTTTAATGATATATTTTTATGATTCATATAATACTTTTGTAACTTTCTTCGTTATTTTATTTTTTTATTTATTATTCACTTAAGGAATTTACCTACCATTATTGAGATTATTGTATTTTCATACGATTCCAGTATACAATAAACCTCATCAAGAGAATTTATTATCTACCTGTTATATTTATTTAAAAGGTTTAGACAAAAATAAACACATTACTTATACTATATAGCTGTCACTATTCATACCATTCATGATCGCGCAAAAATAGTACGAGCTATTATTTGAGTTGATTTATAGTGAGTTCATTATATTTTTATCGAGTCTTGAGTTTGATACAGTATTTATCATCATGTTATATTGATACTCTATTAAATAAAATCATTTGTGAGGATTAAATTATATTTAATTTATTATATAATATTATATTATTTATGGGTTTTTTACTAACGTATTGATTTAATTATTGATTTATTATTATTATAATCAATTTTATTATTAATTTTATTAAGTATTATATATATATGATTAATTATTTATTTATTAAGTATTAGTATTGCTATTATTATTATATTATTAATGTTATTAATTAATTACTATATGTGTATGGTAATATGATTATTAATAATATCGTTATTTAATTGTTTATCCATTTTTATTTGTTATCGTGATATGAATATAGTTATGATCATTTTTATATTATATTGTTTTAAGTATTATATTTATATTAATTTATAGTTATTTAGGATTCCGTTTGCTATTTTATTGATTGATTATTTATTTAGTATTTATCTATTTATTTTTAATATTATATTGATTATTAATTATTATGTGTATTTATTATTATATTATTGTTTGCATTAGTTTTATAATATATATTGATATTTAATCTCATCTATATATATGATTTATTTATTTCATTGTGTTTCAATTTATTATGTATATCTGAGGGTATTATTTATACGTATCTGAGACTTTAACATTATAAATTACATTAATTGTATACTAATAATAAAAGTTATTTATTTTAACTTAGTTTATTTTGGATTGGCGGTGGGGTCACTCAGAAGGTATAGAAATGCGTCCAGCTGGGTTCGCTAGTAGTGATACTACTTTTTCTCATAGCTCTACCTATATAATGTACTTTACTCTTAAGCTGTTTTATTGAGATCTAATAACTTATTATATATTAATAATCCACTATACCTCGCTATCATCTATTAGAAGAAATAAGATAATGGTTCATTGAATATATATGAGTTGAGTGATTTTATTATATATAATTGTATTAGTATATTAAATATTTATTAATAATTGTTATTGATTATTTTATTTATTTTAACTTTAATTATCATATTAATATATTTAAATTATTTATATACTAATTATCGTCTTATTATTATTATTTTGATTATTGATCTTTATTTATTAGCATCATTATTGTTATATAGAGATGGATTATTATGTAATTGTTATTTATGAAGTCATATATTATCATCACCTATTCGCTAATTACTTAGTTATTATATATTGATTATTTCTATTAATTTTAATTACTTAGTAATTATTTTAAATTTAATAATATAGTATTATTTATTTAAATTATTGTAATTTAATTATATTATTTATATATTGATGGTATATATATACATTATTATATATTATATTATTATTATTATAATTTAATAATATTTATAATCATATATTTGTTATTTCAAAGTAAACCATGAAATGTAATTTTTGTATTTTAATGTATATTAATGTATTTGAACCTTTAAAATTCCATTTACAACATATTAATGTTCATAGACCTTTAAAGTAGAAATGAGAACGAGATTGATGTAGCAGAATACATTCGAAATACCCTAAAGTATAATATGCATATATCTCAGAAGCCCATGCGAGAGATTGCGATGATAGATAATATATAAGTCAGGATTAAATAAAGATCTACCTTCGGTTTGTACCCCGTTTCCCTTTTTTAAGTATATTCGATAATTTGAAAACCTAGCTGCATTATATTAAGATTATATTAGTTGATTATTAGTCTAGAAATAAATTTCACACACCTCTTATATAAGATGCATTGCTCGGGAGCCGGCGAGACAGTAGAATCTCCTACTCACTAATGGGCAATCTCGATCGCTAATGTTAGGTGATTGAGTTTCCATACTTCATGAGATACATGTGTAGGGCACTGAAATGAACTAGTCCATTACCCCTTAAGCAATAAAAAGCCTGTCGACACATATATTCACATTACCTTTAGTAGAATGGTGACAACTCTATTTGATCTATCTCTGCATCTTATTGAAAATAGAGCACATATTAGGTATCTTGCATACCTCCTACTCGAATCTCATTTGATTTGACTTTGAACTCTATATTCATCAGCGTTATTATTACTTATCTGAGTCTCTGGATTATCACAGACTTCCGGTGTCTGAATTTTATTCATCAGCATCACTACTACATCTACTGAGTAATTCATTTATGATCTGTTTAAACACATACGTACTTACTAATCACATACTTACTTCATCATTGGCTTACAAATATTCAACATATCTTACACGCTATATGTATGATCTTATTTCAGTAATTCTTGTATTATCATTTCAGTTTCTTTATCCTATTCCATACTATACTAGATATTTATTATATATATAGTCGGATATATTTATGTTATTGGTATCATGTAACGTTTCATCTTCTGATAACTTCTTAAACTTTCTATCATTCATCTTATATATCACCCTCTCTAAATAGAAGAAAGAATTGGAAATACAACGACACATTGTATGAGCCACAGCTCATATGAGAGTACCTTATTAGATCTTAATATCCTTTTACAATCAACCTTATAGTTTCATTATCTCACTATATGTAATGTATACTCAATAATTAGTCACTATTCAGGTATTACATGAGCGATTAAGACTTCACTTCAATTGAATAATGTACACTAAGTATGTACGTCACTCACAAGACATTTAAGTCTCATACATTACTTATCTATTATTATATCAAATTATTTTATAATTGTGAGTCATTCACATATGCCACTTTATCTTTGAAGATACTATTATCGACTATACTTATTGTTCATCTATAATCAATTCCATGTCACCATTCATACTTATTCTACTTTTATCGAATCCAACTTATAATATTCACTATATAATTAATTTTATATATCATGCACATGAACACATGTTTCATGTCAGCATCTACACATCGATGTACTATTTATTATTATATTATGAGTTATTTTATTATATAAAATATAATGGTTATTTAATTATAATATTATATATATTTCGAGGTTATTATTATCATTATTAATATTATATAGTTATAATTAATTATTATATTAATGTGAATGAATTATTTAATTTGAATTTTTATATTAATTGTTATATTAATATTAATTACGAGGTTATTTTTTTAATATTTAATTAATTTATTTAATATAATTATTTAGGTTTTTATTTTTTTTAGATTATGTATTATTATTTTTATATTATATTATTATTTATATTATTAATATATAAATTATTATTATTACATTGTTATTATTATTCATTATACATCTTGTACAGTTTATTATTTCAGTAGTTTGATTATGTTATTCATTAAATATTATTGATTATTAAATATATATATTTTACTAGTATATATGTACATATATATATATTATTATATATTATATATATAGCTAATATAATTAATTTATTGATCGTATTAGCCAAATACATATTTAAAGAAATTATAAATTCTTAACTATTGCTTAGTTGGTTTAATTATTATAACCATTATTGGTTAGCATGGTGCAAATTTAGTTAACTATTATAAATCAATTATACCTATAATTTGATTAATTAATAATTTATTTATTAAATATAATTATATATTATATTTTTATTAAGTATATTATTATGTTAATAAATTATATATTATAATATTTAATTTATTTAATTATATGTAATAAAATGTATTAGATTATATAATAATATTAGATTATATTAATTATTAATTATTTTGATTATTATAATTATTATATGTTAATTTATAGTTATATTATTATTAATTATTTAAAGTATTATATATATTATTTTATAATTTTTAATTATTATATTTATGATATTATTATTAATATATTTATTATAATATTATATATATTTAGTTAGTTATTATTAATATTATTATTATATTAATTAATTAGTTGTAATAATTAATTATTAAATTATAATATTATGTTTTATTAAATTATTCTATTTATTATTATCATTATTGACGTCATGGGTTATGTGACGTCAACAATTTACGTTATATTAATTTAATTATTATTTTATATTTAATTAAGTTAATTATATTTAATTTAGTATATTTATTATTATTTATATTTAACATTCATAATATTATACTTATATTATTACTAATATTACACTAACTTATTTTATATTATTAGATAAATTATCAAAACAATAATGTTATTATTAATAGTTATTATATTGCATTTACACATACATATTATTACTCTAATTGATCTCATTGTTTTGATATTATTACATATCTAACTTGAGTCAGAGAATTACAATAACGCCATGAATTATATTTAATTTATTAATGACTATTATTGAGTGAGTATTATATACTATAATAATTAAATATCTAATATCAATTGAGTATCTGAGAGTAGTTCCTCTGCGAGAGATTTTGTGGAAGCAATAGAAGAGATCCACAAAACGACTAACATCTCTATCTTGCAATGAATGTTTCAAGTGAACAACTCGTAATACCCGTTCTAATTCTTTTTTTCGCGTGTCGCAATAAAATATAGACTCATATTCCAGTAAATGTAATTATACATAATATAAAGGTATTAAGTAAACCAGTCATACACGAGCATACCACAATAATATTACGTATTCACGATGAGAGAGAAAACACAAGTGAGTCTCGTGAATATTAGCATAGACTAACAAGTTCATCTAGTAAGTTAACATGACAAAAGTAATAATTAATTGGTAGATGTATCTATAATTGTGTTTATATTAATTACGTTTTTATTTATGAGTTATTAATTATTATTATTATTATTTATTATTAATTAACTTATGTTATTTCACTGTATCTATCATATGTATGCCCATACGGTATAGTGCTTCCATAAATAAATACACAAATGTTTTATAATCACAGACAATTATGATTGTCCTCACAAAACATCTTTATTATATTATATTTGATATTATTATTAATATATATTTATTTAATATTTTAATATAATTAAGATATTATGTATTATTTATTAAATATATTTATTTATGTAATTATTATATTATTATTAAACTATGTGGGTATTGTATTATTTAAACTTACTTTAGTACTAATAATATTTATATTATCATAATTGCTAAATATTAGTTTAATTGTCTTTTCTTTACTTTTTTTCGAGCATAATAGTTATTGTTTGTTTAATATATTCATTTATATGATAATTATTATCCTTATATTATTTTTAAAGAGAATATTGTATTATTGATGTATGTATTATTATTATTATTATTATTTAATTAATTATATGTATATTGATGTATTTATTATAATTAATTTAATATTATTATTGTATTTAATATTTATATTATGAATTACTTAGTTATTGTTATATATTATATTTAATTATTATTTAATTATTTATTTAGATAAGTATTATTATTATATATATTAATATTATTAATTAATTAATATTAATAATATTTATATTAATAATTTAATTATATTTATATTAATTTAATTATTTAATTATATTAATTATTATATATGTATAATTATTATTTAATGTAATTATTATATTTTTTATAATTATTAGATTATTATTTTAAATTATTAATATATTACCTGGTGAGTTATAATTAATTAGAATTTAAAATTTATCTTTCTTTTTCTTAATATATTTTTAGTAGTATAGTCACTATTATTATCAGATAGTATTTGCTTCGCCAGTAATATATATAAAATATTTATTAGTAAATTAAATATTATTATTATTATTTGAAGAACTATAATCACTCACGAACACATATTTTAGTGTAAATTAATAATAATGATTTATTAACATAGAAATAATAATTATATTGATATGAGTGCAAAAGTTAGTTATAAGTGAGATGATTCTCGATTATTTATTTAATGTATTGAGATATTATTTAATTTGATTCAGCTTTATAATTACTAAAAGTTTAGGTCACCAACGCTTATTATCTTTATATTACGTTCATAACTTATAATTTTCTTATATTTAAATTAATTATATAATAATAATAAAAATGTTTGCTGTATGAAGACTTTGCAAACTTATTTTTAATACGGTTTATTATTTTTCTATTTTTTTACATAGTTATATAAAAGAAATTATAAGTTACTTCAGTGGACATACATTATTATCTCTTTATGGAATAAATGGACGATAGATAAGTTCGAGAGATTATTATTGTACTCATTTTATTTATCATTCACTTATGTATTAAAAATCAAATAATGAATTATAACGCCTGTTGCAAGGTAATCAACACAGCTATTATAACTAATAATCATTGTGCCTACTATTATCATCATGATATATTATTATATAAATATAAGATCTCATTATATCTATTTACTAATTATATATTATTCATTAATAATTATTATATTATTGATTATCTATTTATTATTTTATGGATTTGTATGGTTTATTTACTTATTTATTCATCTATCTATGTTAATTATATGATATTATTTATCGTATTTTAGTACTATAATTAGAGTTGCATTGAGTAGTAGTAATTTGGATTTTAGGTTTATATATGTCATTATATTATAATTGATTCATATGATTTATTATTATTAATTTTAGTAGTTTGTAGTTATTAATTGAGAGGTTGTAATATATATTTGGAATTGAGTTATCGTTATTGAGGTTATAATATACACTCAGTACTGAAAAATTTAATCAATTCAGTTAAGATAATAATTATTTTATATCAATATATTATGTTATATTAATTCTTATTTATAAACACTAATGAATTTCTTCAGATTTTTATTATTATTATTAATAGTAGATTAATTATTTGTAATATTAATTTATTACTAAGTTGATATGTGATTGTGTTATTATCTTATTATCTTATTATTCGTTATTGTTATTATTATTACTTACATTTATTATATTAACATTATTATTATTATATCTAGCTAAATAAATTAGTCATAAAATTTAATCATAAATAACTGTTACGATCTTTGATTGGGATTTAGTTATTACCTTATCTATATTGAAACTAGCACACTAACTACACACGACGATTCACTATCAACGCTTATCCACACATAAGACGCGAGAGCATCTATCTATCAAACGACTCGCATTCACACATATGAGTAACTAGTAATAGTATGAACGCGATTTTAAATATGTGATTATTGTATTAAAGTGTAGTATATTTATATAGTTATTAGTAATTAAAGCTATTAGTTTATATATTATTAAATTACATACTATATGTAATATTAATATTATTATTATGATAGAACCAGCAGAATAATTTATATACGTTCTTTAATAGGAAACGGTCATTATTATTAGTTATGTATTATTGATTATTGATAGGATACATTTGATTGAGTGGTATTATGTTATTTTAATATTATTATTATTATTTATTTATTATGTATTGATTATTTATATAGTAGATTTAAAAATTAAGTGATATTTAAATAAATGTAATTATATTAGATATTTTTTAATAACATCTCTTTTAAGATAAATTGCAAATCATTTTTATAGTGACTTTATTATTATTATTAATAATTATTATTAATTATAAGTAATGATTTATAAATATTATTATATATATGTAATTATTATTATATAATTATATTACGATTGATTATTCATTTATTTAATTATTAATTTAATTATTTTAATTAATGTATATATAATATTAATGAATGTTGCCTTAAAAACTACTGTTAAAATGTTTTTTAAAATTTTGGATTATGTTGTTTTAATTATATTGATTATTATTATTTAGAGGTTGAGAGATTATTGTATTTTATATATATTTTAGTACTACATGTTTATATATTTAAATTCTATTGTTATTGTTTGATTCTATGAACGTTCTTAAAGATTGTATAACAAAGTTCTTAATAGGGGTATTTTATTAATAATAAAATATATACTCATTAGTTATGTATTGATTATATAGCATCTTCCCTTGAAACAGGTGATTAGTATTATTATTACTTATATTAATGTTAGTGGGCACTGGCAGATGGGAAGGAAGAAACGGTCCACCCTAGTTAATCGATAATTATTAATATAGCTTTTCTCAAATTACTTATATATAATCTATTTTAATTATAATATAAAAATATATGTTTATATGGTATAATATAACATATACTCTAAGCTTGATAAATCTATGTAGAGAGAATAATAAATTTAGTTTGATTATTATGATTTGTATTTTATATTATAAGTTATATATTATTATTATATTATATTATTATTAATTTAAGAATATTATTATGGATTAATTATTATAGTTATATATTATTATTATTTGAATTTATATATTATAATTATTATTATTAGCCGTTTATTATTATTATTATTATTATTACTTTGTATTATTATTTATTTATTATTATTATTATTTATTATGTAGATGATATTATTATTATTATATTATATTAATATTTAATTTAGATTAACATATTAGATTTATTAATTTAAATATTTATATCTTGCATAATTATTATTCAATTAGTTAATATTATTATTTATACAGTCGACACTTTATTGTATTATTTAAGTTATTATTCATTAATTTATATTATAATAATTATTAATTATTATATTTATTATTATATATATTACTATTATTTATTATATTAGATTAATGTTTCTTAAATATTATTGTTTAATCATTCTCATTGTAATCTTAATAAATTCAATTTTATTATAATTATTTTTAATTAATTATATATTATTTTTATTCATTATATATTTAATTATCTATTATTGTTATATCATTAATTATATAATTATATATTATTATATATTATTATTATATTATTTATTATTATATTATTAATTCAATTATTATATTAATTATTTATTATTATTATATATTATTATTATTATAGATTATATATATGAATTATTATGATTATATTATATATTATGTATTATTATTATAATTAATATATTATTATATTAATTATATTTAATATCTATTAATTATTATTGATTATTAATTAATTATATTATATATATTATTTTATATTATTATTATTATTATTATTTATAATTATTATATAATTGATATATTTATATTATATTAATTATTAGTTATTATTATTAATTATTAATTATTATTATTATATTAATACTATAAAGGTAATATGTTAGTAAATTATTAGTATATATCTAATTATTATTATTAATTATTATTATTATTATTTAAATTTATTTATAAAGCAATTCTACGATAAAGTACATATTGTTATGTATTATGTTATTATTGTATAATGTTTAATTTATTTTTCTCTCATATCCAATATTATATATTATTAATTATTATATATTATATTATTTATTTAATTATTATTTATTATTTTCTATTAATTATTATTATTATTATTATTAATTATTTTGTTATTAATTATTCAATTATATTTTAATTTAATTATATTATTATTAATTATTATTATATATAATATATATATTGATTAATATATATTATAATTATAAGTGTATTCTGATAAATTATATTGTTATTTATTAATTCAAAATTATACCACTGAAATTAGATTTATAGTTGATTTTACTAAGTTATTATTTTTTACTGTTTCGTAAAAACAGTAAATAATTTTCCTTACCCTTGTAACATCAAACTTAATTTTTGCCTATTTATTGTTTAATTATTTATTATTATTAGTTAATTATTATTTAATCATATTTAATATATTATTACCATTATTATTATTGAGCATTACTTATTTAATTATTTTATTATTATTATTATTATTATTAATTTATTATTATTATTATTATTAAATTTATTATATTATTATATTATTGATATTAATTATTAATATATACTTAATTATATATAATATATTATTATATTTTTATTATTATATATATTATTAATTATTATATATATTATTATATTATTATATTATTTATTATTATTGATTTTTTTTAACTATTATTATAACGATTACTTTGCAATATAAAAGTTTATTTTATTATTGAAAAAAAATTATTAATTATATATTAATTTTTAATATTATTATTATATTATATATTATTATTAGTATTATATATTATTATTAATTTCATTCATTATATTATTTAATTATTATTATAATATTATTCATCAACCTTCATTATATATTATTATGTATTATATATATTATATTATTATTATTATAAATTTAATTATTATTATTATATATTATTTATTATTATTATACTTATTTCTATTTTTATTGTATATGTATTAATTATTTTTGATAATTATTTTATTTTGAGAGTATATATTGAAAGCATTCGCCGTTCTTATTTTTATATACTCTTCCGTCATTATTTAAAATTTACTAATTATTATATTAACTTATATAAACATCATAGAAAAAAGAAAAATTGTTAAATCAATTATTACAAATATATTATTGATATATTATATATTGTATATATATTTTACCAAAGTCTGTACTATATCTGAGTGTACTGTATTTAATTCAGCTGAGTAAGTATGATATGTACGATAGTAGGTATGTATAAGTTTGGATTTTATTATTTTATTATTAGTAAAGTGACTTACCTTATATCTCAATCTTATATTCATGTACTTACATTGAACATTTATTTATAACTATTAATTATAGAAGTATATAATTTCGTATATATTTTTAATATACCTAATATCATACATTTAGACTAAAGTAAATATTCGATACCTCATATTTATATGTATCTGAGAATCTACTATATCTCAGATCTCACTCCAATATACACCACACCACTACTTTATTCGCATGGTACCGAATTTAATTCGGAGAAACACGTTATAGAATTTATGATATATGAGTATTAAGTCACTTGTATTATATAGTATTCATAATCCTGCATTTAATAATTAATTTTTAAGGAGTCCTCAGTATCATTCTACAAATTTTACATCTAATGATATTAATATCAATGTGTGATAACACGAGTAGTTTTATTTATAAAATCGCTCGAGTATATATTTATTATACACTATTATGATATATAATTATCTTAATTATATTAATGTATATTGCGCCTCTTGTCACTTCAATTATTACTATTTCGGGTCGCAATCTTAGTTAAACCATCCCTACTTCATTCTATATTATTATTATATATGTATTATTATTATAATTATTAATTAGTTAATTATATTTATTATTTATTATTGATTATATTATTTATTATATTATGTATTGATATATTCATTTAAAATTGAATGTTTATAATATTTAAATCTTATTTAATATATTTATTATTTAAAGTTATATTAATTATTATGTATTAGTTGATTCTTAAAGTTAATTTTATATTATGATTTTATTATGTATTATTATTAATTATTATATATTATTATTATTAGTTATTATTTATTATTATTATCTTAATTAATTATACTTTAGTTTATTATTTTATAATTTATTACTATTATTATTAATATTATTCTGTATTTTAGGTGTTATTTTTAAGATTTTTATTAAATTTAATTTATTTATATTTTGAATTAAAATTATATTATATTAGTTTATGTATGTATTGTTGTATATATTTAATAGGTTATTGATTGTTTATTATTATCGTTTAATATTATTATTCATTATTATTATGTATTATGAATTATTTATGATTATTGAGGTTAATAATTAAATAAACATTGCAGGTTTTAAAAGATTTCGCGTAATTTATTTATTTTTATTATTATTATTATTTATTTATAATCATGATCTTTCAAAATAATTAATATTATTAAATTTATTATATTATTAATTAATTTATATTATTATGTATTATTAGTTATGATGTATTTAAATTAATCATTACACTAATACTGGTTAGCTATATTTTAGTTTTGATATTGTTTAACTGAATGTTACTGATTATTTTCATCTTTCTACTCTTGTGTTGGGTTTATTATAGCATATTAGTATGTAGTAATATATTATTTTTTTGTATTCATTATAAGCTTTCTTGCAGTAATATTTTTATATAATTATTATTAAGTTATTAAGTTATTAAAATATACTTATTTATTATATTACTCTGTAAAGAAATTTTATATGTAGATTATATTATTATTATTTTATTATATATTATTATATTTTATTATATTATTAGTTAATATTATTATTATTAATTATTAATTATTAATATTGTATTATATTATTTATTATTATAATATTAGTTTATATTTATTAATTATTATTATTATTGATAATAATAATATTAATTATTATATATATTATATTATAATTTATTTATTATTATTATTATATTATATTATTAATATTTATATTAATTAATATTATATAATTATTATTAATTATTATTATATTATTTATATATATATATATAGATTATTATTAATTATTATTTATTATTTTAAAGTTATAATTAATGTTTTTTAATTATTATTTATTATTAATTGATTATATTATATTATTATTATATTATTATTCTATTTAATTATTATTATTAGTATTATTTATTATTTATTATTCGTTATATTATTATTATTATATTATATAAATTATATTATTATATTATTATATAATATTAATTATTATTATATTATTAGAATATATTAGTTTTTTATATTATAATTATTTAATAATTATCTTGATTTATTATAAATATATACTTTATATTAAATATATGTGGATGTAAGTATAATTTATATCTAAACTACAATTATTCTCGAACTTCATATATACTGAAATAAAAGTCCACATTATACGTTACAGCAATTTCCACCAATTCATTATTTCCTTAGTGCATTTGTTATCCTGTTGTTAGCTACGTGACCCCACACTTTTCATTCGAATTCTTTATCTGTCATTATGTCTTTGATCTCTGTCAATTCTCTAATCGAAGAGTTGTATATTCTATCTCTGCGTGATATTCTCGGCATGTATATATCTCTCCATGTTTCTGAGTGCATCTCAATTTATATATATAGTGATAGATGTGATATTTAGTGTCCATGTTTCACTTACATATATCATGACAGGATGAACGCATTCATTATAAACTTTTCACTTCAAAGATAAAGTCACTTTGCTTCTAAAAATTTGACTTTAACTTCCAATTGTCACCTATCCAAGTTTCACTCTTTTTTTAATTTCATTTATTAGCTCTTCTTTTTAAGATATCATCTGTCTTAAGTACACATATTCTTCAACACTTTTTATTGTTGTTTCCGATATTTATGGCTTGTAATTTGCAAACTTATTAAGCATTATTTTATATTTTGAAATATTTATTTTTAGTCCAACTCTTTTACTAAATACGGCTAAATTTTTTACCATAATTTTTAGTTCTAGAGGATCTGAAGTAAACAATACAATCCTATCAGCGAATCTAAATGACTCAGATATTTACTATTTACATTTATTCCTGCTAATTCCCAGTCAAGTTTTCTAAATACCTCTTCCAATACCGATGTGAACGGTTTTGGAGAGAGCGTACAGCCTTGTCTAACTCTTCTCTCAATTTTTCCTTTGATTCTGTTTGGAGTAAAAAGGAAGATGTTGCTCTATAATAAATATTCTTCAGAATTTCAATATAATTGTTGTTTATTCCCTGATTGCACATTGCATTTATAACCGAGCTTATGCTCACAGAGCCAAAAACTATTTAATAATTTATGAATGCAATGCAAAATAATTATTGCTATTCATTGCATCTTTCCATAAGTTATTGAATTACTTGTAGATGGTCGTTCGCACTGTACCCAATACAGAAGCCAGTCTGTTCGTGTGGCTGGTTGTAATCCAAAGTTATTGAATTACTTGTAGATGGTCGTTCGCACTGTACCCACTACAGAATTGTAGATTACTGGAAACAGGCTTATTGGACGGTAGTTTTTAAGATCGCGATTGGTTCCTTTTTTGAATTATAAGTATATTATATTTGCGTTCGTTCATGCATTAGGAAAATATTTAACTCTAAAAGATCATGCATGCAGTTTCAAGTTTATTATTCAATTTAAGTCGAATTTTTTTCATGTTTTCGATTGTAATTTCGAACATACAAATAGATGATTTCTTTTGAACAAATGTTGCTCTGTATTGTTTGGTGTTGATTTTTATCTTGCTTCTTACCATTTTGTGATTGTAACCTGTACTTGGTCTATATATAACAGACATGCCTTGAAAGATAGATTTATTGTTAGTTCTTATGAAGTCTATTTAATTTTTGTTTCTCCTTGAGACCAAGTCCATTTTCTATTTACGTTTTTTTTTTTTTGAAGAATGAGTTTGTTATATATAATTTTAAGCTTTCAGCAAATTCAATTAGACAATCACCTCTCTCGTTCCTCTCCCCTACACCATATTTACCCACTGGTTTTTTCTTTCGTTTATAGTTCCCAATTTTAACATTAAAAAATGATGATTTTCTTGAATATGAAAATTTGTAAGTAATTCATAAAAGTCATCAATTTACTCATCAGAATAGTTGGTATCTGGTGCGTAAGCTTGGATTATTTCTATTGTGCACATTTCGGAAAGCCTGAGTACTAATTTTATTATCCTTTATCTTTTCTGAGATTTCCTCTATTAAAACAATATATTTTTCTTGTGAATTAAGAATCCCAGCCCTTTATAGTGTAGGTTTTCATTTCCAATGTATGAAAAAATGTGACCGTTTTTAATTTGATTGTAGCCACTCCAGCACGTCTAACTTCTGATAATTCAACAATATCCCATTTGATCTTTTCAACGTAGTATATTGCCTTAATACAGTAACAGCATTTTCTTTTTGTTTAAAAATGGAATTAATGTGAATATTTGCATAATATGATATTAATTATCTTTGAAAATACATGTTTTAAAAACTGAGCGAACTATTTTGACAAATGTTGTATATTCATTGAATGAAAATAATCGGAAATCAAACACTAAAACATTGAATTTATTTCAGGTGATTTCTCCCGATAAATCATTGAAGACATCCCCACATGTATTGCTGGTATTTTGATGAAAATACATTACTATACTACTACTACTACTACTACTACTACTACTACTACTACTACTACTAATAATAATAATAATAATAATAATAATAATAATAATAATAATAATAATAATAATAATAATAATAATAATAATAATAATAATAATAATAATAATAATAATAATAATAATAAAAATAATAATAATAATAAT
>JABUQX010105433.1:0-10000 GCA_015478945.1 Trachelipus rathkii
CGCGATTATGATTTTTTATGTTGGAAGTTTGTGTTCACTGTTAGAAACAGTCTATGTAAGTTTTACAGACGATTATCTAATTCATAAAATTTTAAGTGTTTTAATAAAGTAAACACAGAGTTGATTTGCACTAATTCTAGTTTTATAATTTTATATTTAGTTTTCATTTTTCTACTTAGCTTATACTTTTATACCTAGTATGCTTAGTTCAATAATTCTAGTGTTTTAATAAAATGAAAATAAAGTTCAATTTCACTAGCTCTAGTTTGATTTTATTATATCCGGTTCACTAATTCTAGTTTATTAATAGAATAAAAGTCTAAGTTGGTTAAAAGCTCAAAGACCAATCTCTTTAAAATGTATATCCCATTTTTTCTTAAATGATTCGATATTATCGCAGTTCATATTTTATAAGAAAGACTATTCCACTTGTCAGTTACATCGTGGGAGAAGAAAGTTTTTGCTATATTATTGATTTGAAATCGTTTATGAGAAAGATTATGTCCATTATTTCGTAATACATCATTAAAATCGTATCTGAAGAATTGCCTGTAATCGATGTTGTGAAATTTATTTAGCATTCAGAAAACTTCTATTAATATCCCTTTCATTCTTCTTGTCTCTAAAGAATGGATATTTAGTTCGCGTAATCGTTGCTCAAATGACTTGCCTCTCGATTCGGGTATTAATTTGATTGCCCTTCTTTGAATTCTTTCAAATTTTTCAATGTCGTTTTTGAGGTATGAATTTCAAAACTGTACTACGGATTCCAGATGAGATGTAACTAACGTTTCATAGAGAGGAACTATTATATTTTTAGATTTATATTCGAAGTTTTTGGAATTAAAACCTAGAGTTACTAGCTTTCGTAACAGATACAGCACATTGTTTCTCAAACTTTAAATCCTTTTCCTCATTGGCAACTTTAACAACTGATTCACCTATTATGTAATCATATTAGTTGTTTCTTCTCCCAAAATATACAATCTTACATTTATCTGTATTAAATTTCATTTTCCATGTTTTCAATTTACAATCTTTAAATCGCTTTGGGGTAATTCATAATCTTTCTCACAATTTATGCGATTTCCAAGTTTCGTATCATTCGCAAATTTTAAAATATTGCTTATAACTTTATCATCTATGTCATTTACACATATAATAAACACCAAAAACAGCATTGTATCCAGGAAAGATCCTTGGAGCACACCATTACTAACATTTGCCCATTTTGAGCACTCACTATTGATAACGACTCGTTGTCGCCGATCCAATAACCAATTTTTAATCCAATTTAAAAGTTTTCCTCAAATACCATGAGTTCTAAGCTTTTCCAATAATCTTTGATGAGGAACGATATCAAATGCCTTTTAAAAGTCTAAGTAAATGACATAATAAGATTTTTTATTATCTACATCATTAATAACCATATTAAAATTTTTTAGTAAATTTGTTAAGCAAGATCTATTTCTTCTAAAACCATACTGGGAATTCTTAAGCAACTAACTAATCTATTCGTATGTAGTGTTTCAAAAATTTTGCCAACTAAAGAAGCTAACCTAATTGGTCTGTAATTATTCGGGAGCTTACGATCTTCTTTTTGGAAAATAGGAGTCATATTAGCAAGTCTGAAATCATGCGGTAGTAAACTCTCTTGTAAAGACTTGTTGAAAAGTTTTGTCAAAGGATTTACCAATATATCTTTCAAATTTTTAAGATGCATCTGATTGAAGCCAGAAGCCATCTGCATGTACTGGTGATTTATTTCTTAATAATAATAAAATAATAATAATAATATAATAAATAATAATAATACATAAATAATAATTAATAATAAATAATAATAATAATAATAATAATAATAATAATAATAATAATAATAATAATAATAATAATAATAATAATAATAATAATAATAAGAAAGAAGAAGAAGAAGAAGAAGAAGAAGAAGAAGAAGAAGAAGAAGAAGAAGAAGAAGAAGAAGAAGAAGTAGAAGAAGAAGAAGAAGAAGAAGAAGAAGAAGAAGAAGAAAGAAGAAGAAGAGAAGAATGAAAAGAAGAAGAAGAAGAAGAGAAGAAGAACTACAGAACGACCGACTGCAAAGACTTTACAGTCCACTCAAGGCTAGTCTGAGGAAAGATGAGGTCCCGACTTAGACGTTATAATTAACCCCCTTAAGCGGTCAAATCAAAACTGTTATTCAAAATATTATGGTAGTGTGAAATAGACATGATGTCCGCGGCTAGAACGTTAGAAATAACCGCTCTAAGCTGTCAACATCAAAACTGTTATTACAAAGTATATGATATTGTGACGATGAGGTGCACCGGCTTAGAAACGTTTAAGAAATAACCCTCTAAGCGGTGAACATCAACTATTATTACAAATATTTATGATAGTGTTGATCGGGATGGTCACCGGCTTAGAACGTTAGATAATAACCCTCTAAGCGGTCAACATCAAAGCTGTTATTACAAAAATGTTATGATAAAGTGTGATCGATGATGATGTCACGCCGGCTTAGACGTTAAGAAATAACTCTCTAAGCCGTGAACATCAAAACTGTTATTACAAATTAAGATGATAGTGTAATGAGACTACCGACTTAGAACGTTAGAACTAACCCTCTAAGAGGTAAACATCAAAACTGTTCAATATAACTTCGGCACCCAAATTCTTTTTAAGATGTACTTTTAACATTTACCAAATGATCTCTAATAGTTCGTTAGAATTTCACTCTCATCTAGTCACAACTAATTCTAGTGTTTTAATAAAGAATAGATTCGGTTTGAATTGAAGTTCACAGACCAATTTCCTTAAGGCTTAAAGTGTTTATCTAACTTTTCTTGAACAAAATCGTATGTTGCGCTGTTCACTATTTCACTACAACAACTATCACCTACTCATTACATTCGTAATTTGAAAGAAATTCTTTGCTATATTGGTTTAAAATCGTTTACGACAAAGTTTATGCCTATTACTTCGTGTTACATCGTTAAAATCATATCTAAAAAATTGACTGTAATCGATATTTTCAAGTTTATTTAGTATGTTGAAGACTTCTATTAAACAATTAAGAAGAAGAAGAAGAAGAAGAAAGAAGAATAGAAGAAGAAGAAGAAGAGAAGAAGAAGTAGTTTGAAGAATTCTATTAAACAATTAAGAAGAAGAAGAAGAAGAAGAAGAAGAAGAAGAAGAAGAAGAAGAAGAAGAAGAAGAAGAAGAAGAAGAAAGAAGAAGAAGAAGAAGAAGAAGAAGAAGAAGAAGAAGAAGAAGAAGAAGAAGAAGAAGAAGAAGAAGAAGAAGAAGAAGAAGAAGAAGAAGAAGAAGAATTTATTAAATAACGAATGAGTTGGAAAGGCCTTTCTGTAAAGCGCAAGTTTGTTAGTGATGAGCAAAAAAGGTGAATGTGAATTAAAACATAAAAATAGAAATTAATTTTTCTCTACTTGAAAAGTTTGAAATATCCAACAAATACAATGTACATTAATTAAATTATTTTTCAAAAATATATTTGCCAAAAAAAAATGTAAAAAAACTTTTAAAAAAAATCATTCTTAATTAAAAATTTTCAGAATACTAAATGGAAAAAAAATCAACGGATTTTTGTCATTTCATTCTAATGACATTAATTATTTCAGTTACTTTTTAATTATGCTTTTTAATTATTGGGGGGAAAATTTTCATTTGAAAGATTTTTAATTTATTAATGCAAATTCGACAGATGGAATTTCTTGAGTCGGATTTGGTCTTCTTTGTAGAATTCGAAAATTGTTTGCAGGTTTTAAGGACAAATCATCTGAAGAAATTTTTTTGTGGATATCGATCAAAAGAAAAAAAAATATCAAGTTTATTTTACTCTATAAAATTTTGGTATCAAAAAGATTTTAACCATTTCTCGATTTTCTAAACAATTCTAACATTCTTCTTTACATACCTATTATGTATATAATTATATTTTAAGTAATAGTTAGTTTTCTTTTGTATTTTAATTTATATTTGAGTGGCACTTCGCACCCGAATATGCATTACAGCAGGGACTAAAAATTCCTTTTGTACATTTGTTAGCTTGAATACATCGCAACATTTCGGCTAAAAATGACTAAAAAATGCAATCAAAAGTCTTTTATATTTGCAATAAATTATTTTCTCTCCTTAAAAACTCCTCTGAAGTTTTGGTCCTAAATTTTATTGCCATTATTTAAGAATTCAGAAGATTCCGATCCTTCTTCAATTATGATTTACGACTTTATTAATTATATTATTATTATTATTATTATAATTCAGAAGATTCCGATCCTTCTTCAATTATGATTATTATTATTATTATTATTATTATTATTATTATTATTATTATTATTATTATTATTATTATTATTATTATTATTATTATTATTATTATTATTATTATTATTATTATTATTATTATTATTATTATTATTAAAACAGAATACAAATAAACAATAAGAGGAATTGAGGGAAACTGAAAATGTGAGAGGAAAGGAGGACTCCCTGACACAAGTTTACATTTATAAGGAATTTTCTTTCAAAAAAATTTATTTATTTAGTGAAAGGAATGGGGAATTTTCTTCTAAAAAAATAAAAACAAACAAATGGCTGTTTGTTTTCAAAAGGTGTCAATTTCCTTTCAATCTTAAAGGCACGAGTGCCAATACGAGGCCAGTCGAACATCAACACAAATATACTAATGTAAACATAAAGACACAAAGACACACAAATATATATATATATATATATATATATAATATTATATATATATATATATATATATATATATATATATATATATATTATATATATATAATATATAATATATATATATATATATATATATATAATATATTAATATATAATATATATTAATATATATAATATATATAATTTATATATATATATATATATATACATATATATATATATATATAAACATAAAACACAAAGACACACAAATATATATATAATAATATTTTAACGGAAGAAAATATATTGAAGTAAAGATTTGATGCAATAAAAAAATTTACTACAACCGTTTAGTATGCAAAAATGTCAATATACGTGAAGTAAAAAGTTACACACACATACCACACACACACCACCCACACACACACACTTAGTCGGTGCCCTTATCTGTTCAACGAGTAAAAAAGGAATGTTGAAAGCCGAATGTTAAAGGCGCTTTTAAGGAAATTCCTTCAATAAAGAGGAGCATTTAAGGCTACGACACCTTGCTTTAAACGAATGCGTCAAAACATTTATGCTAATTTATGCGAACTTTTTGAATAAATTCAAACTTCGCTTTTGCTACCGAAATGTAATAAGCAACTTATTGCTCCTTATATATATATATATTATATATATAATATATATATATATATATAATATATATATTATATATATAATATATACTATATATATATATATATATATAGTATATATATATATATAATATATATATATATATATATATATATTCTATATCATATATAAAATATATATAATATATGGAAGGACTAGTCTGGGGTCTAAGCCTTCCAACGAAAAGTATAGATTTTCTTTCCTTTAAACTTTATTTTTATATTATTTTCTTCTTATTTTATGTCACTTGTATTAATTGAAAGATAACTTCGTTTTAGTTTTTATTTAGTTATTAATTTATTTACAAAATTTATAAAGCGTCGTGCGCTAAGATTGTTTGTTTATATCTCTCTCAATTGGCGGGCTAGAAATAATAGCTACAAAAACATTGACATGAGCCACTTTTTGAGGGGCAATTTGCCAACCGTTACAACTTTACAATTATGGCATTTTGCGCCATATATTCGTAATTATTACGAAGTATTCACATCAAATATACAAAATTATTTTATAAAACAAATTATTAATGAATCCAATTTGTTGCATGTGGTGACTTTTGGAGGGTGAATTTCCAAGTTTACTTGGAGATTCACACCTGAACACCCAGCCACTTCTAAAATACTTAATTTTAGAGGAATAGAGAAGATTAAGTGAAAATTCAAGTAGTAGAGGAAACTTAAATCTAACAAAATGACTATACCTAAAAAGTAATCAACATGTTACATGAAAGTTTCACCTTTATATCACTTATCACAAGAGTATACTGGCATTAGAATATATAAACTTTAGCACCAATAGAAATTTTCTTTATAAATCATCTAATTCTTCACATTCATTATTTAACATAAAATATGGCTTTACATTTATTAAATTTTCACATTGTACTTGATTATTCTTATTTATGTACACATTATTTCCAGATAACTTTACTATGGGATAGGGGCCATGATATATGGGTTCTAGTTTGTTTCTGCCATACTGCTGTTTTTTAACTAATACAAATTTTGCATCTTGCAGACTATTTGGCACATATATTTTGGGGTTCTTGGCAGTAAATTCTGGAGACAGAGGGAGTCCTAAGAATAATTTTAGTTTTTCAGCGTAAGTTTTCATGGACAGGGGGAAGGAGGACTCCAGCTGATCTATTAATGCTCCAGGGAGAGTTGGATTTTGGCCCATCATTAAGATGGCAGGGGTGATTCCTTCTGAATTCAATGGGGCAGTACGCAGACACAATAGCACAATGGGGAGAAGATCTAGCCAATAATACTTCACATCTTCCAACTCATCCGACAGCATGGCTCGCAAAGATCTCAACAATGTTCTATGGGAGTTTTCGATGAGGCCATTGCTTTGTGGGGTATAGGCGGAAGTAAAGTTATGCCGGGATCCTAACTCCTCACACACACTCTTGAATAAGTCTGACGTAAACTGCGTTCCTCTATCAGAAATGTAAGTTCCCACCACTCCAGCTATGGGTAGAAATTCTCTAGTAATTACCTCCACTATGGTTGAGGTTTCTATGTTTTTTAAAGGGAAAGCAAAGAGATAACGGGAGAACCTATCAATCAATGTTAAAAGGTACTTATAGCTTTTGCATTGAGGCATTTTAAGAATGTCAATATGGACTACTTGAAATTTGGCCGATACTGGCCTATAAGATTCATATGGAGGGCTTATTTTGCGAGAAGATTTATACCTCTGACATGCATCACAACTTTGTATACGAAATGCTTTACGTACTTTGGCATATTTTTCCATACAAAGCGTTTTCTAAGGGATGCCAGAGTTTTCTTAACACCAAAATGCCCTAAAGAGTGAGAATAAGAAATAACAGGAAGAATAAAGGATTCTGGAACAAAGACACGTGGTGAAAGTGGAATAGATTCATCAACGACTAGTGAGACCAAGTCATTCCTATAATAATAGAGTCTTTTTGTAAGCTTAAGACCTGTATTTTCTTGGTTATTTAAATATTTCTGAAGTTGTACATCAGCTTCTTGTGCTGCTTGCAGTTCTTTGTAGTCAATCTTACACTGAAAAAGCTTAAATACATCATTGGCGGAAATATTGAAAATTGATGCAAGAGCATAACCGTCATCCTCTGTTGAAGAATTCTGCTGGGGTAGAAAATCTGGTGACACCAAGACTTCATCACAGGATACTTCTGGAATGACTTCTGCTTCAGGTATCTGATCTCCAATTTGAAGAGAAGAGCTTGTTGCTGAATCTAATTCTACTTTTTCCGCAGAAGTGGAAGGAGTGGGCAAATTTGATGGCCATTCAGTGGTTCTCTGAGCTGGATTTCTACTCAAGAAATCTGCAAGAATATTTTCTTCAGATTTAATATGATGTACAGTCAAATCATACTCTGACAAGAAAGTTAGGTAACGCTGCTCCCTTGCTAGCAAGTGATTAGCTTCAGTCTCTTTTTTAAGTGACTGTGTGACTGAAAGATTGTCACAAAACACATCTACCTTTCTTGCTTCTACTATATGGGAAAATTTCTTAATTGTTTTAACCAAGGCAAGGAGTTCTTTGCTATATATACTGTAACCAATTTCAGTAGGATTCAATCGATAACTGTAAAATCCAAGCGGAACTGTTTTTTCATTTTCTGTAAAAACTAACCACACTGCCAAGGCTGTCTGACTAGCATCAGTGAAAACAGATATTTGAGCATTATTAGAAGGAAAACCCAAAGGTATAGCATTTTTGAGGGCCAATTTGGCCATATTAAAAGCTTCTTCTGCCTCAGGATTCCATTTTACTCTGCGTTGAGAGTATGGTGCACCTTTGAGAAAAGAAAGAAGAGGAGAAATAATTTCAGAAATACCAAGAAGAGAAGAGCGAAAATAGTTTAGACTGCCTATGAAAGAACGTAAATCTTTGATAGTCTTGGGTTTTGGGATATTCATAATAGCAGTGGTTTTATCCTCATTAGGGAGCATGGAGCCTTCGGACACATCAAAACCTAAATATGTAACCCGAGACTGTCCAATTTGGCACTTATCAGCACTAAGTCTCAAATTAAAAGATTTTAACCGGTCTAGTACCATTTCTAAAATCTTCATGTGTTCATCATGAGTAGGAGTGGCGATGAGGATATCATCAATATATATAAAAATGTTAGGGATTTTAGAAAGAATTAAAGATATGTATTTTGTAAAACTAGTGGGACTGGAATGGAAGCCTTCTACAATACTATTATATGAGAAACTGCCAAAAGGAGTATTTATAGTTAAGAACTTTCGACAATCAGGGTGGACTTTAAGGTTATAAAATGCCTTTTTTAAGTCTAGAACAGAAAATACCTTACACCCGTGAAGTAAGTTCGTAAAGTCATTTAAGTTAGGGAGACTGAAATTGTCTCGAACAGCTCGTTTGTTCAGTAATCTCAAATCGGCTACTATACGGACTCCACCACTAGGTTTAGAAAGTACCGAAATCGGAAATCCCCAAGGTGAGTGCGAGGGAGAAAGTACCCCAGCATTTACTAACCTGCCTATCTCTTCTTTGGCCTTATCATATAAACTAGTAGAGATTCTGCGACTTTTAATGTTTATTGGGAAACCCATAACTTTAAATTTATAAGGAATTAATTCATTTAAGGAATTTTCTTCAGTGGGGGAAAGGGGAAATTTTGTAAAGCCTATTTCACTTGTATTATTAAAATCACTTTCTTTATTAATATCACTTTTATTCATACTTATTTCATTTCTATTTTATTAACAAACTTGTAGGAGGCATTGTCTGATGCTAGCCGCCCAGGTTACTTATATTATAATTTATTATTCTCACATTAACATTTTCTAAAATTTTATATAAATCATCAAACAACATTTTATATTCACTTAATAGAGAAGTATATAACGAGAAGGCGCAGAAGGGAGTTTAGGAGAAAGAGTTTTAAAATTTATATCATTTGTTATGGGTAGTGCTTCAGAATCATTCCCTTGAATGACTTTACATGATAAACCAGTTGTGGCATCAATTATAATATTTGAGCTAAAATCTAGGTTAAATTTATATTTAGTAAAAAAATCTATCCCTAAAATATTATCAATTACATCAGCGATTAAAAATATATGCTCATAGTCCCTTTTTAGCAGGAAATTTAATTTTTTAGTTATACAATCATAAATGTTAATCTGACTTCCATTAGCAGCTGTAAGAAAGCCAATAGGATCTTTCTTTTGTTCTGCAGAAGCCTTTAAAATAGAAAATGAACTCCCCGTATCTAACAAAAATAATTGCTTAGAATTAGCGTCATATATACGAAGGAGACAATTAATTGCAAAATTTTTACATTCGTTTACATTTAAAACTTTGGGAAGCACTGACCCATTGCAAGAATCTGCATTTTCAACCCGCATCGCAGTATTTTGGCTTGGAATTAAAGATTCCAGCCCTATAACTGACTGTTCGCTACCTTGATAATGCATATCCTTACCCTTAACACTAATATCGGAGGAAATCAAATTTTCCCTATACCAAGATTCATTTTCACTCAACTGAGAAACTCTCTCGCATAAAACAGATTGTTTTACGCCATTATTAGCATTTTCACTTGAATGAACATGAACCTGGATATTATTTTTATTAGCATGCAAAATTGTATCAA